>CAUYQV010171318.1:0-56220 GCA_963574575.1 Galagoides demidoff | reverse complement strand
CCCCCTGGGTAGAGTGCCATGGCATCACAGCTCATAGCAACCTCCAACTCCTGGGCTCAAGCGAGTCTCCTGCCTCCGCCTCCCAAGTAGCTGGGACCACAGGCGCCCGCCACAACGCCCGGCCATTTTTTGGTTGCCGCCGTCATTGTTGTTTGGCGGGCCCAGGCTGAGGATTCGAACCTGCCACCTTAGGTGTACGTGGCTGGTGCCTTAGCCGATTGAGCCACAGGCTCCGAGCCCTCACTTGGGGTTTTAAATGCTTTCGGGTTCTCAGCAAAAGGTAAGATTGCATCATCTTTGGAGTTACGTTTTTCCCCCAAATTACCTAGATGGTTCTTCATTCAAGTTAAAATATTAAAATTTTATATAAGGTATGAATTTCAGCATTTCTTGAAACATTTATGCTCAGTATTTGATCAAATATTTAGTTGTTACTAGAAATGTAAATTTCTTTACTAACATACCTCACGTTCTCCTGGACTTCTCACAGTGCCATGGTAACCCCAGGATGGCCTTGAGTTACTCAGCTGATTCCTCATGTAGGTGACTTGCTATGGAAGACTTGCATCAATGTGTTGTTTTCACAGACATATCCCAAAATGGCTGAACTCAGTCACATTTCTCACTATAGTACAAGTACTCATTCAACCTGACTCTTACAACTGAAAACTAGGTGCTCTACTAAGCATTTGATTTTGAAGGTCCCTCTAAGCCTAGTCTTAGATTCTTTTCTACTGCCTTCTGAGTATGACTTTTATATATAATTCCTCCTTCTCCAGTTGGTAGATACCTATGCTGTATGTAGGGCAACAACCTTGGTATCACATTAGGTCTTTTTGTTAGAGTTTACTTTTCATATCTTTGAGTGTGGCTACATTTTGACTCAGTTGGGGGTTTAAAAATGCAGTAGGAAGGATAAGACCCTGTGTCCTCCAAGGAAGGAGCCCACCTGACAAGACTGCACCATGCAATTTTAGTGCCAACTGTTGTTTCATGGTAATGTAGATATAAAAATTGTACTTATATAACATCTGACTTCAAAGATCTAGATTTGCTTGATAGTGTTTTTAAAATGTATGATGCTCTGCTGGCAACATTGGTCTTTAACTTCAGAGTTACTTCTTATGTTTTTCCTGACCAAAGTGTGGAAGTTCAGGTAAACTGTTTTAGCCATTCTCATCCTATTTTCATCATGGCCAATATTCTCATTACTTTTTCCTGACATTTTAGGTGTCTATTTTCCTTCAGGAAAAACTACAGGGAGTAGCCTAATCAATTAATGGCAAATTTATCCTCAACTATATTATTACTAAATGAAACAGTTTAAAAGCACAGACTTTTTTTTTTTAAAAAAAAAGTATCCCCAAACTTTCCATATAAACCTTAAAAGTTGCACTTACTGGTTTTCCTTTTTTGAAAAAAAGTATAAGATCCTTGAACGTAAGGTCCACATTCTGTTCTTCTTTAAGGTCTCAGTATTTATTACTTGGCAAAAAGATAAAATTCAAACTATTTTAATTTATATCAGTGGCATCCAATCAAGTGTGATTTTTTTTTCCCTTAAAGGGATTCCTGGCAATGTCTAAAACATTTTTGGTTATCACAGTTGAAGAGGGTTGCTACCGGCATCTAGTGGGTAGAAGCCAGTAGTGGTGTCATATATCCTACAAGGCACAGGGTAATGTCCCACAGTGAAGACTTATCTAACACAAAATGTGCCTAGATTGAGAAAACATGCATTAAATTATATGTTTATAATTTAATAACATATTAAAAGAAATGTTTTAAATATTCAGATGTTAAATTTCTTTTAACATATTAAAAGAAACGTTTTAGTCTCAAGAAATTTAAGAAATTTTTATTCTTCTATAGTTACCAACTTTCACAGATTGATCAGCTCAAAAGCAATATCCAAAGTGTCAGAGAAAATGACTTATGATATTCAAAAACATTAATCTCTGAACTAGAATTTTAAAATAATTTTCAAATCATGGAGTGACTGCATTCACATTTTAACAGTTTAGAACTACTATAAAATGCTGTGCTGAATGTGCCTGTGGTCTGAGTAGTTGGTAGTAACTATCTATATCACCTAGTTCTATCTGTCGGAACAGAATGTATATGAAATCAGTACTGCTTTTTTTCAAATTTGACCTTAATTTGTCGTATAGCCACAAAATGTTCACTCCTGATCTTGATCTGGCTTAAGTGCCATTGATCACAGAAGTGGGATCAAATGAAGGTGAATGGATTTTTAAGAGTCATCATCACTATTTGTGTACAACAATCTTAGTGGCAGCTCCTCTTGCACCCAGGTCAGCATCAGTGTCTTTATTCTAAAAGAACAAGTTTATAAATTAAGTAGTTGACCTTCATATCAGTCAATCATCATTGAACCATCCAGGACAGCCAAAACCATTAACTTTGAGCAATGGCCACTTCACCAAAGCACAAGTGCAGTCAGTATTTATAAACCTTGCATTGTTGTCTTTGCCAAAATCTCAATGACACCTATTTCTCAATCCCTTCTCATCCATTAAAAGGCAAGAAATGATATTCAACTGCCTAAAACATTACCTGGGAAAACTATAATGATTCAGAAGTTAAAAGGCATCTAAAATAAAAAAAATTCAATCAATATGCCCATTTTACAAATTTTGACATCAAGAACTACAAAGTTAGAACTGCCAAGTGCTCAGTGCAATTTTTCCTTTCTTCCTGTTCCGCAGTTGAAGACACAAGGTCCTGAAAAATCATTTGAGTTTATTGCTTTAAAAATACCAGAGAATTAAGATGCCAAATGTACTGTCCCATCTCTCTTCAACTTCTACCAGGGTTCTGCTTTGATGAACTATAATGGTAATTAAGCGGATTAAGAGAGGGAGAGAGGATATTTGACAGGAATATTTCATTTTTCATGGATTTTGTAGGATAATCTGGGTTTTTTTTTCATTAAAAATAGGTTGCAAATACTGCAAATATCACCTATATTGGCAAAACACGTTGGGCAGTTTTTACAAAAATAATCGCTATTCTACATTACTTTAAAGTACTATACTTAGATGGGTGTTGTGGCGAGCACCTGTAGTCCCAGCTACTTGGGAGGCTGAGGCAAGAGAATTGCTTAAGCCCAAGAGTTTAAAGTTGCTATGAGCTGTGACACTACAGCACTCCACAGAGGGTGACATAGTAAGACTCTGTCTCAAAAAAAGAAATAAATAAAGTACTGTGCTTTCTGTCTGTCCATTTTTTAATAATAAATACTTAATTATTTTATAATACTTTTAGTCTACTTAACAGGATGTATCTGAACTTACAGTATTCATATTGTCTGCATGAAAATTTTGTTTATACTGATAAATAGTGAAAATATTAAGGAGGTGCATATAGCCAATATTTTATCTCTATCAACCTCCTCACCTTTTAGCCTATTCCTAAATGAAGCTTGTTTCATTTGTTTTCCTCAAAAATGCCGTAACTCATCACCTAACATATCAAATGGACAACACAACTGCTATCATAACTGATATCACAACTGCTGTCATGGGTGGTATCAAAGGCAGGAGCCAGAGGTGAGCTAATCAATTAATTCAAAATATTGTGTATGACATGGATGAGAAATAAGAATGAAGCAAGTTGAAAAAAAGGAGCATGCTTGGAGGAAATTAAGTTATAGGAGAGTGAAGCAAATATGAAATATGTATCTAAATCTGTCAGACCTCTATGTCTTACTCCATTGCAGACTATTTTTGAACAAATTTTTATTTCGTATTAAAATATCTATTGCTCTTTGTCTTTCTTCTCTCTTTTCCTTTCTGCTTCTCATATTTTGGTTTTTAATAAAGCAATTTTATCATGCTAATTACCAGTATATTATGCATCAGTATAATAGTTTTGTTAGTATTAGCAAGTACTAGTCAAGTGTTGCAGAACTAAAACTTGATCAGCTTAACTGGTAAAGATTTATTAAAGCAAAATGGCTGCTCTCATGGAAACAGTCCTCTTGCTTAGCTTCTTAAGGATTTAACACTTTTGTTTCACAGAAAGATATAGGTAGGTTTTCTTAAGACCATATATCTAGGAAAGCAGTTATTTTTAACCTGAATTCCATGATGGATATATCCACTTTGTTTAGACATAGAAAATCACACAATTAAAACTGATAAAGTGTTTTAATAAACAGCTGAATAATATTTTTTGAATAACATTTTCACAGTCCTGGAAATGCTATCCTAGTTTACTTTTGCTAGCATATGAGATTATCAACATTAGATATTCACATTTACTGTGATTTTCAATGTTAAGTGCCTGTCTTTTCTTTATAAAAATATCTTTACTCTTTTCTATTTCCTTTATTTCATAAAACCCATGGAATTTAGCTTACCGAAGTCACTTTGCATACGATTTTCCTTTTCCATTCATTTTCTATTTTGTTGATTTATTGCCTATTTTTAATTATTTATCTAATCACCTTACTTGATTTTAATTTTCTCTTGTTTTACTAGTTTTATAAAGTTTAAACTTAAATAATTGATTTTAGATTTTTCTTCTTTTCAAGTGAATACATTTTAATTCTATAAGTTTCCCTGTATTTTTATTTTACTTCAAATACTCAAAATGTTTTTATTTATTTGTTTGTTTGTTTTTTATTTTAGACAGAGTCTCAGTTTGTTGCCCAGGCTGTCATGCCATGGCATCAGCCTACCTCGCAGGAATCTCCTGCCTCAGCCTCCTGAGTAGCTGGGACAATAGGTTCCCTCCCACCGTGACACCCAGCTAATTTTTCTATTTTTAGTAGGTAGGGGAAGGGTTTCACTCTTGCTTAGTTAGGATGGTGGCAAACTCCTGAGCTTTAGCAACCCTCTTTCCTTGGCCTCCCAGAGTGCTAGGATTATAGGTGTAAGCCACCATGCCAGCCTTTCAAAATTTATCTTGAGATGTCTTTCACACATGTGATATTTAAACGTACATTTTTAAGCATTCAAATATTTTGGAATTTTCCAGGTATATTTATGTTATTGACTTCTAGTTCAATACTATCGTGGTCTGAGAACACAGTTTGTATGATATTTGTTCTTTTATATTTGTGTATGTGTGTTACATGGTTCAGGATGTATGGCCTATCTTGGTGAATCTTCTGTATAAGCTTGAGAAAAACGTGCATTCTGCTCTTGCTAGATGATGTATTTTGTAAATGTTTAATTAAAAACATAAATAGAAACAGTTGATTGATGATGGTGTAATACAGTGCAATGATGTCCTTATTAGTGTTTTGCTTGCTGGATCTTTCCATCACAGATAGAAGGTGTTAACATCTCCAAGTGTAATAGCAAAGTGCATTATTTCTTTCTACGGGTCTATCATATTGCATGTGAGGAAAACGAAACATAAATATGTCTTACACAAGATAAGTAGCTTGTCCAAGTTCCCATGGCTGTAAGTATATACTTTAAAATGATGATGGGAAACCTACTTTGTTAACCTAAGTTAAGATGGGCTAAGACATCTCATGGGCTACTTGTTTACATGCTCAGGAATAAACCAAATTGTGATACACAAGTGTAGTGTCTTGAATGGAGCCCCCTCCCCCAAAAGGTATTTCCACCTCTTTCTAAACCTGACCTTGCTTGGGTAAGGGTCTTTACATCTTTACTTAAAGTAAGGATCTCAGGATGCGCTCATCATGAATTAGGGTGATCTCTAAGCCAAATCACCTTTGTCCTTATAAGAAAGAGTGCAGAGAAATTTGAGATGTATGAAGATGGAGGCAGATGTTGGAATGATGCATCTGTGTGCCCAGGAACACAAAGGATTCCTTGAAGCTTCCAGAAGCCAGGAGAAAAGCACAGAGCGGGTTTTCTCTTAGGTACTACAGAACCAACCCTGTCACCCTTGACTTTGGCATTTAAGCCTCCAGAACTTTGGCAGAATAAATTTCAGTTGCTTTGAGATACCAAACTTGAGCTATTTTGTGAAAACAGTCTTAGGGAACAAAAACAAGTTATGTAAAAAATATTTCAAAAACGTGCACCTCTGTGGTGTGGTCAGTTAATCCAGGTAGCATTTCCTTATTGAAACACTGACCCGAAAAAGACAGAGGAAATAAAACACACTGAAATGTGCATGTGTTTTAAATAATTAAAGGTACTAATTACTTATTTTAAAATAAATATTCTCCTGTAATCACTCTTCTCTGAACTGGGCTTCAGAAAGCAATTAGATTTCCATTAGAAAAACAGGAATAACTTTATCACATTGATGGGACTTACAGTCTGCAATTATCCTACTTTTCTTGGTCTTTTGCTAGTGTTCCCTGTGAGAGTATAAACTCCTTGACATGTCAGTGACATTGTCAATTTTCTGTGTTGCTGAACCCCAAGTACCTAGCATAGACATATAATAACCGTTCAATAAACATTTGTCAAATGGAAGAAGGCTTGTTTCATAAAGAAAGAGCTTTAATGCTACAATGCAGTTAATGCATGAAAACAAGAGTTATTTCATAATATCCCAGCAATAGAGACAGGATAGCAATGTAGCTGCTAAAATATATCACAGGTTGCCAAGTGATCCTACCTATGGGGCTGCCACTTGGCCCTATGAGTTCATAGATCTCTTACAATCAAATTGCCTTGGCAAATTTCAATCCTGTACCACTTTTTGTGGTTATACCAACCACACTATTATTTCTTACACAATTTATTTTTGTCTCACAGCTTCGGTGAAAGAAATATAGCCAAATGGAGTCTAGCATTTTAGTAAAGAACCTTATACCGCAGTTTGAGGAGAATGTAACATTGATTGTTAATATTCATGAAAAATGAATCATTTGTTTGCCCTCATTTCATGCACAGAATTCACCATGACATCAGTGGGAGCTTTTTACAACAATAAATCTGTGCCAAATAATAAATTACATTCCCTTGTATTAAATTAAAATATGCACATTGGAGAGGCTTAATTTTAAATTTCCATGACAAATGGAAATCTGGACACTAAAGGAAAAAAAAAAAAAAGCCTGAAATAAAGCTCAAGTACAAAGAAAAAACCCAAGCTGTGACTCTTGCAGGATTTTCTTTCCCTTTTCATTCTTTGTCAGGGGGGCCAAATGTTCATAAAGTGTTAACATGAGGTGTTGCGGTCTAGAATGCTGCTTTATGCTTTCTGACGTGACACTTACTTTGGTAATGGGTATTTAGATCATTACTGCTAATTGAATGTGTATAGGATATTTTCCTTTTTTTTTTTAGGATATTTTCTATATGCAAAAGAATAATACAAAATAAAATCATACAAGAAAGCAAATGACATTAACCATACTATCAACTCTCCTCCCAACGTGTGAATGTAATTCAGAATTTCAGAACTATTGTGTTTTTTAGTACATTCTGGCATGATATCTAAACTGAGCTAATGCAGTGATTTCTTACATTCTGGGATACCAATCACATCCCTACCCACAGAAGTCCTGTAAAACTCAACGTTCTTGAAAGGGTCAGATAAAACTTTCAGATATTCTTTTATCACTGCCATAAAACATTAGCTAAAGGTACAAAACGGTGTGTCTCTACTCTTCTCCTGTCAGGGTGAGGTTCTCAAAATAATCTCTTCAGCCAGGAAGCCTCATGAAAACAGTGGGCCCTCATTTCATTCCTAATAAGAATGGAAAACATCAGGTGTTTTTAAAGTCTTCTTATCCTGGGCCACTGCTGTAAGCTTCACAGTGATTGATTTCACCCTGCAGTCTTCAGTTTACAGGAAATCCATATAAATCAACCAGAATATGGAAATTCATACCTCCCAGGAGTAACAGATTAACTGATTCTAAATTGGAGGAAAAAAAAAAAAAGGTCAATAGGAAAGCATCAATGAAGAATTCAGGAAAAAATATGCCAGACACTGAGTATTTTCTTTGAAGGGCTACACTCTGGGTTGGTATCTTTTTCTGACTCTAACTGGCATATGCCAGAACTTGGCACCATGAATATAAATATTTGGGAGCCAATAGGGTTACTGTTGGTAGGGAGTCCGTAGCCTTTTTGATTCACAGATTCTCTTCAGCATGTGAGAAAAACCATGGAAACTCTCCCTTCAAAAGTCTCTTCATTCAGACAAATTCTCACATAACTTCAGAGAGAATTCCCCTTCTGAAACTGTACTCAGTGCAAGGTTGGGCTATCTTCCCACCAGGCAGAAAAAGGAAGGTAAAGAGGGGCTCTAAAAAATCAGATAGGACTAACTGGAAATAACTAGCACAGAGCTGCTGGGTGTGCTTCCGTAAGGTCCAAACTTTTCACTCTTCAGAATATTTCCTAAAGACAAAACATATCAATTTTTATTTATTTATTTATTTTTACTCTAAGGTCAATCTGAGCGAGGATCTAGAGGAATGCTTCATGAAGACTATGGATCCAAGAAGAAGTAGAAGTGACTGTTACTTTTGAAATAATCTCATATTTTGTCTCCTGGATTGAAGCTAGTGCGGCTAGAGATGAAAAGCAGAAAAGGATATATATAGCTATAGCTATATATGTAGATACATGCAAACTAACTTTTGATTTTTCACGTACAAAGCAACAGTTGCTTTGCTGGCAAACAAAAATGGACACTGGCAAAGTAGCTCTGATTTGCCCAAAATATGTCATCCAAAGAAAAGGGAGAAATTTTAAGGATGTTATATTTTTGAACTAGATTCCACTAAAATTATTGTTTATACTCCATGGAAAGAAAATATTTATGAACTATGTCATTAACCAGTAAATATACAAAGATCTGACATTTAAGCTTGCAAAATCCTTGAAAAAGTATACATAACCTCATAACTGAGAATCACCACAGTCACCTTCAAAGTACTCCCTTGGGAAGCTATGCACTGATGGAGGGCCTAGGCCAACCTTCAAAGCAATTTTGGAACTCATTTTTGTTTATTTATTTATTTATTGCAGTTTTTGGCTGGGGCTGGGTTTGAACCCACCACCTCCAGTATATGGGGCCAGTGCCCTACTCCTTGAGCCATAGGTGCCTCCCATGGTATACCTTTTCTTGAATGGCCTTCAGAGCTGTGGTCATATTACTCTTGATGTCCTGAATGTCATCAAAATGTCTTCATTTAAATATTTCCTTTATCTTCAGGTAAAGAAAATGCCATTGAGGCCAGATCACATGAGTAGGGAGCAGGTTCCAATACAGTCATTTGTTTTCTGGCTAAAAACTCCCTCACGGTCGGTGCTATGTAAACTGGTGCATTGTCATGATGCAAGAGCCATGAGTTATGGGGGAAAGTTCAGGTCATTTTGGTCTCACACAACCTTTTCAGCACTACTAAATAGTAAACTTGCTTAACTGTCTGTCCAGTTGGTATAAATGCATGATAAACAGTCTCTCTGATATAAAAAAAAAAAAGTTAGCAACACTGTTTTGACTCTTTATTTAGAATGATAGAATTTTGGGGTCATGGAGAATTGGCTGACTTCCACTGTGCAGGTTAGTTCTGTTTCAGAATTGTATCAGCACACCCATGTTTACCACCAGTGACTATACGATGCCTACATCATCATGTTGTCTCTCCAAAAGGTTTTGGCAAACTTCAACTCTACTTTTGTTCATTGGTGAGCTCCTGAAGGAAGATTTTTTCAAATACCTTTCTCATGCCAAGATTTTCTATGAAGATTTATCCATGTCTCTATTGATGTTTACTTGGTCTGCTATGCTTTTCATAGTCAGCCAATGATTTTGATACACAACTTGACAAATTTTTGCCATGTTTTTGTCAGTCCTGCTCATTCCTGGCTGCCTTAACTTTTCTTCATCAGTAACACATTCTCTTCCCCAGAAAAACATTTATTCAGTTTGTACATGGCTGTTTTCTTCACCGATTAACATGTCCTAATTTCACTTTGGTTCTTACCAAGATTGACAAGAAATTTAATGTTCATTTATTGCTCTAATTCAAGCTCTGACAGTCTCACAAAGGCACACAGAAATATGCAACAATATCAACGCCACTCAGCAAGACACTGCCACACATAGACATGAACACAGCTGTGAGACTCTGATATACCAACCCTATGAAACCTTACCGAGTTGGTTGTACCAAACTACCAACGTTAAGTACACGGTGGAGAGTTTATGAACTTAATTGTCAGACCTCATATGTCAGAACTGATCATAATTGTTATCAATTAATGAAATTGGATTAGTCGATAAAGAAAGCAATCTGACAGAGTCATTGCTAGGAAAGAGAAATAAGAACAGAAGGTCAGGCTTATCTGGGGGTTGAGGTTAGAGGGAAGCTCTTAATATACATTATAGATACAATAAATGAAGGAAACAGCACTTTCAGCCAGCCCCAGAGATCTAATATGTATATACATTTTAAATAAACCACAAAAAAGTCTCTGAAGACCAAAATAATTAATACACTTATAGCTTTCAACTATATACTCCTTCCCCACAATTTTGGAGTGACTTTAATAAAGGAATACTATAAATGGTCATTTTTGCAGTTTTTATTACTGAGGCACAGAGCTCCCCTATAAATCAAAGTGCTGGATAGTTTGCATAAGTAAAACATAGACTTACATATTAAGCCTTGCACACATGGAAAAGAGTGTTTTTGGTACTTTGCAAACAGTGTTTTTGCTTCTTGAAAAAATCTTTGCAAGGTAGTATTGTTACAATTACCATTATTACTATTGAGATTAATGAATTGAGGGACATAGAATTTAAACATCTTCCCCAAGACAACAATGGTACGAAGGCTGGAGCCCAGGTCAGTTTGCCTTCAAAGTTATTCGAAGTTCATTCTATTAAGCCACTTTTCCTAATATGGTTATATATAAAGAAGAACCTAGGGAATGCCAAAATAAAGTAGGGCTTTTGTGTGTTTGTCTGTTTGTTTGTTGTACAGAGGAAATGGGAAGGCCTTTAATATCAGGACAAAGTACAACTGAACATAGCAAGTTTCACAAAAATGAATTTTCAAGTACCAAGAAATTGTACACATTGTAAACTGAGCCACAGGCTGAGACTAAAATAGTAGCTATAAGGTAATTGCTTCTTAAAAAATTTGTTTTGGAGGGTGGCAGAAATTAGAGGTTCCTCTAAAGATAGGATATTCTTTTACTGTATCTGAGCTGTTAATATACAAATAACTCTTCTCTCCAAAGCCATCAGAACAAATTATTTATCTGAAGATAAAAAGAACTTCAGGAATATAAATAGAAAGTGTTAAGAAAGAAAAATGAGATTCTGTGTTGATTCATTCCGAGACAAAATAATTTGAAGAGTTGAAGCTCAATGTTTGGGAAGGATATATATATATATATATATATTTTTTTTTTCCCCCAGAACAGCAGTCCAAAATTATTGAATATGACATCAACACTGGTTGTATTCCTTGCTGAAAGAAATGAACCATCATGGGCTATCAAGGGGGCAATAGTGGGTTTAATGGGGCCATTTCAGCAGGGAACTGTCAGTCTTATCACTATTCACATCACACTGTGCATTGGTTTCTCCTTTATATTCATTCATCCTGTTAACTAAAATAGAATGCAGAGGGCAGAAAAAGGCACTCAGAGGAACTGCTTGTTTCTGTGAAACCTTAATAAATTGTTCAATGGCCGTTTAACATATACACGCGGAACTCTTTAGTATGTTTTAACTTTGTGTAACACCTGTCTAACATGGTTTGAAAGAATGTCAGAAGAAAAGAAGACCAACCAATGGCAAAGACAGCAAGGATGTACAAAGTGCACGTTTGAGTGGCTGGCTCGTCTATTACAGGCCAAGACATAAACCAGGGTGCTGAGAGCTACGTTGATCATGACAAGATTAGTGACCGGTGCTTTTCTTCCCCTCTGACAGCTTCTGGATGCAGGATGGATTTACGAGTCCCTGGAGGACAGGAAGGCATAAACAACGCTTGGCATCAGCATCATGAAGTGCTGACATCACCAGTTCAAATCATCTGAGTGAGCCAGGAAATTAGAATCCAAACTTGATTTCGTAGTACACTGCTATGCAAATGAGGACATATACCAGATCTCAAAAGTGCTTCTGAATATAATTCCTCTTACACATTTTTGTTTTGTATTCTGATTGAAGATATTTAAGGGAAATAATATTGCAAACACATCTTGTGAATGGGGGAAATGAGGTTTGGAATATTGGCCTTGAAGTTGGAGATTAGAGGTAAGCAATGCTTCATTATGATAATAATGAGCTCAGAGGACAGGAAGGCAAAACCCGGTCTTCCTAAACCTCAAGATAACAGACACATTTATGTGGTGGAATCCTGCCATCTCCTGCTTGGCGGCATCAGACTGACAAGCTGGCTGTGTTGGAGCTGTCAGATGCTCGGCCATCACTGTCAATTCCACTCTTGACACTTTGGTTATGTCTGTACTTTGAGAAAGGGCAAAAAGACTGATGTTTCTCAAATCTATTTTCTGGCCCGTATGTTCGTTTGGTAGTCATGGATCTCATATATCAATATCTAGGAAGGTGATTGGTCTGTGTAAAGGGAAGGAATTGTGAAATATAATCAATTTATTTCAACATTCATTATATTTTAACTTGGTGACCATTATAATATCTAAGAGCCATTTTTTTTTCAAGGGATAGGTGATTCATTTCATATAATTAATTTAGAATGTCATTTTCACCATTATTTCTCTGAGCATTTTAGGTACAGCATTCATTATTTTAGTATTTTCAAGGAGATAATACAGAAAAGCAGTATGTTTTCATGCCACCCTTTGTTTCCAATGATGAGGGCCTATAAAACCATGTTTGCATGTCAAGTGAACATTTCCTCCAGTGAATTTTATTCTGTCAAAATAAAATCAACTAAAACATGCAGAATAATTGAACATACATTCAGCATTATGACTACATTAAGTTACTGAGTGATATTAATAATAATATTGCTAGATAACCAAAACTAAAAAAAAAAAAAAAACCCCACCCTGACTACTTAATGAGAACCTACTATGTGCCAGACATGCATTTAGATATGCAAAATCTGAATTAGTGGTGAACACATTTATAACAAGTTCTGGAAAGGCATTCTTGAATCAAGAATCCCTTATATCTTTTTTGACCTAGTTTTTCTTCACCTATATTTTAAAATTATTACAAAGATTAATATTGGTGAAAATCACACTTACGACTTTGACTCAATCTGTACAAAAACAAATTATGTAACCAAAACATTTTTACCCCCCAATTTCTGAAAAAAAATCATAATCAACAATTTATACCCCCTAAAAAAGATTAAGATTACCTTACTAGTTTCTCATTTTCAGGGGAATATGTGAAATGTTTTAGCTTTGCAGTGCTATAATTTAAAGTTTCTCTTCTTTATTATAAAGAAGAGAATAAAAACCAAGAATTCTGAGACTGAGGCTCAGTGCCGTGGGTCATGCTTGTGATCCCAGCACTCTGGGAGGTGGAGGCAGGTGGACTGCTTGAGACAAGCCTGAGCAAAAGTAAGACCCCATTTATTCTACAAATGAAAAACAGGCTGGGCATGGTGATGCCTGTAGTCCCAGCTACCCTGGAGGCTGAGGCAAGAGGACCTCTTGAACCCAAGAGCTTCAGTTTGCTGTGACTCAAGATGACACCATGGCACTCTATCCAAGGCAACTGAGAGTCTCCCCCCACTTACAAAAAAACAAACAACAACAACAACAAAAAAAAAAAAAAAACAGGAATTTTGGTTAGTTTTATACATATTCTTTCTGATGAGCCTGAAATTTAAACACGTTTCAGAGAACGATGCCTTCCCTCCTTGCCATAAAATCAGGATGACTCCTATCCTGCAATTGTCTCACAGGGCTTTAGCTTCTATGCTGTGAATGTGAGCCTGGCAAAACATTAATTCCAGCTAAAGTTACTCTGTCCTTCTTTCTGTGTAATGTAAAACCAAAAAACTTCTGGTGAAAAATAAAGGGACAAGAATGATAGTAGCTAGGATTTTCTTAGATAGGGAAAGTTTGTAGGCTGCTATTGACAACTTGTGATGGCTATAATAAGATAATGCCAGAAATACATTAGGATATTAACAATTGCCCCTTAAACAAAATGAATTGAAGCTGCTGGTTATGGGATGCTCCCAGTTTCTCATGGAAATCTCCTTTTCTTAATATTTACAAGCTTTGTACTGTCTATTGGCTGCTTTGCATCCTTACTGCTTTTCTACCATACTGAAAGCTGGACTGGTGGGAATTGCAAGAAAGTAAGGAAAGAGGTCAAACAAGAAATTTCTTTCCAATTTCTCCACTGTCTTGAAAATATTCTCCTTCAGACTATGGAACCTTACTAACCAGTCTAGGATATGAAAAGTCTTTTAGTAAAAATGGAAGAGAGGTAACAGAACATAGAGAAAAGCATGTTGATTATGATTTTACAATATCGCCTAGACAGTAAACACGGCAAAGGGGAGAAAAGAAATATTCAAATTGTTCTTTTACCTTTAGGGTATGTTTCTTTTAACACACACAACCTAGGTCCTATAATAATCAAAGAACTTTACAGAACACTGATTACTTTTTAGATAAGAAAAAGGAGCCCGGGGAAATTTAACCCCTTTTTCAAGATTACACAACTCCTGTCAAGTTTTGTCCTAGATACTAGTTTTCCAGGTTTGGTCTAGCGTTTTGTCAAACTTTTATCAGTTTGGGTTATTACCGTGTGCTCTAGACAAACTCTGGCCTGATTTTCCCATTTTCTCAGCTATGCCTAAGGTTTCTTTCCAGTTGTTGCTGTTGTTTTTTTCTATGTCTCCTTATGAAGATATCACTTACTGATGATAATGTAACCATAGTCAAGTATATCCTTTTACTGTCAAGGGATTAAGCCTTAAAGATTGAGATCTTCTTTCATAAGCAATGATAATGATTACAGGAAGACATTGAAAATATTGCAGGTTTTGTTCCAGACCTTTGTAAAAAATGTAAATACTGGAACAAAGCAAGTCACACTACGTTTTTTGTGTCCTAGTATATATATAAAAATCATGTTTAATTTATACTAATCTGTTATGTGTCTGCTATGTGTGTAATAGCATCGTGTTTAAGAAAACAATTTATATGTCTAAATTAAAAAATACTTTAATGGCTCTGTACCCATAGCACAGCGGTTCGGCGCCAGCCACATGTACTGAGGCTGGCAGGTTTGAACTCAGTCCTGGGCAGCTAAACAACAATGACAACTGCAACAAAACAACAAAAAAAAATTGCTAGGCATTATGGCGGGTGCCTGTAGTCCCAGCTACTTGGGAGGCTGAGGCAAGAAAATTGATTAAGCCCAGAGTTTGAGGTTGCTGTGGGCTGTGACACCATGGGACTCTACCAAGGGCAATAAAGTAAGACTGTCTCAAAAAGCAATAATATTTGAAATTCAGAATTACTCCTTGATCCATGGACTGCAATCAATGTTGTGTTGGTAGGCATGAAAATAATATTAACCTTTTTGAATTATCTCCACCAAAGCTCATGCTGACCAGGCATATTGTCAATGAGCAGTAATATTTTGACAGGAATCTTCTTTTTTTTTGAGCAGTAAGTCTCAATAGTTGGCTTAAAATATTCAGTAATCTATGCTGTAAACACATGTGCTATCATCCAGGCTTTGTTGTCCCATTTATAGAATGCAGGTAGAGTAGACAGCATAATTGCTTGGGGCTCTAAGATTTTCACAATGGTAGATAAGTATTGGTTTCACTTGGAGTCATCACTTTCATTAACCCTTAGCAAGATATTCAGGCTATTCTCTGAGGCTTTGAATCCAGGCATGTGTTTTCTTCTCTGGCTGTAAAAGTCCTAGATAGCTATTTACATACGGCTGTTTTGTCTACATTAAAACTATAAAGCTACTTCATCTACCCTGGAAGTCCATCATTGAGTTTAGTTCCTGTCATCAGTTATGTTAGGCGGGTCTTCTGGACAGCGTGCTGCAGCTTGTCTATCAGCCAGAACTTGCAGCCTCACCTTGCCCATTCATGCACAGAGATGGTACATTCCCTTAACCCACATGGACCAACGTTTGCTAGCTTCACTTTTTCTTTTTTTGAGGAACTTTCTTACTTCTCTCAACCTTCATAAAATTGAAGAAAGTTAGGGCTTTCCTCTGAATTAGGCTTTTCTGATTGCTTTGGTCTTCTATCCAGACCACTAAACATTGTTCAAATCACCAACAAGGCTGTTTTGCTCTCTCATCATTACTACGTTCACTGGGCAGCACTTTTACTTTCCTTCAGGAACTTCCTCTTCATATTCACAGCCGGGCGGGGCTAACTGTTTGACGAGAGGCCTAGTTTTTTGGCTTATCTCGGCTTTCCAGATGCCTTCCTCATTTAGCTTAATCACTTCTATCTCTTCATTTCAAGGGAGAGATGTGCCACTGTTCCTTTAACTAGAGTACTTCAAGGTCGTTGTAGTGTAATTAATTGGCCTAGTTTCAATACTGCTTTGTCCCAGAGAATAGAGAGTTTCACAGAGAGAGAGGGAAATGGGGTACCAGTAGGTGGTGAAATCGTTGGAACCCATACATAATTTATGCATGAAGTTCTCTGTCTCATATGAGCATGGTCATGGCACCCCAAAACAATTGCAATGGTAATGTAAAAGATCACTGAACGCAGACCACCATAACATATAGAGTGATAATGAAAATGCTTGAAATATTGCACAAATTCCCAAAATGTGACACAGAGACCTGAAGTGAGCCCACACCATTGGAAAAATAATACCAGGAGAATTGTTCAACACAGGGTTAAGGCGCACATTTCATCTGTAGAACACAAAGTATCTGTGAAACACTATAAAGTGAATTGCAATAAAACTCAGTATGGCTACACTAGGAGGAAGCATTCGGTGGGGGTGACCTCCTACGTCTGTGTGAGGTTGATTTAAGGTGGCAAACACAGTATGTTTCATCATAATGGTTGTTGAATTGACTACTAAAAGATTTTATAGCTGTATAAAAATTTTAATAGGATGTAATGGTGTTTGAAATAATTGTATAATTTCGAGTCTCTAAGAAAACCATTACATTAATTCTGTGAAAGTAATAATTATCATCTAGAATATGAAAAATAATATTTAATTTTGAAGGCCCTAGATCCAATAAACTCATCGTAATTTTGGCTTTCATACTGGAGATTTAGGGATATGTTTCTATTCACTCTCTGAATTAGAAAATTTAAGATTATCTGTTCTGAGAATAATAGGATAGAATGAAATGGACATTCTTCAAAATAGTCAGATAAGATGATGCAATCTAGATAACTTAAGTTTTCTTTGTAACTGACATCATAACTAATAATAATTCTAATTATGATGGGTACGAGAGAAACTCTGAAATGTTTCTAATTCTACTCCCGATGGGTACGAGAGAAACTCCGAAATGTCAGCATTGCTTCGAGTTTTCTTTGGTTGATCTATTCTCTCCTTTGGATCCATCCAATCTCATTGATATTTAAGAGCTTCACATAAAAATGTATTGAGTGAGTTTCTTTGGCTGTCTGTGGGAACCACTACAAAGCCATTGATCTTTCTCCTTGCAGTGTGCAGCCCCATTTGATTCACCGTTTTTTTAATATCTAGGGAGCGCCTTAGCACACAGAGTGCAGAAGTACTCATGAAAGGTTAGTGACTTGCTTTTGTATGACGTGCCCTGCTTAATCTGTTACACTAATGCCTTTCATTGCATCACCCTGTAAGAAAGAAAATTTAAAGCCATGTTTAATAATGCAGCCTCATTGAGAATTCTAGAGAAAGCTCCAGCTGGAGTTGTAAAGTGAAAACTGAATAAGGCTCAGGGTCAATAAAATCTGAAGTAATTATTTCAAAATGCAGTCTGAATCAACAGATTTGTGTAGCACATGTGCCTTACATCCCACTATAGCTGAAGAACGCAGAAAGCTTTTTTTTGGTGTTCAAGTTAGATCAATATAAAATTATATACATTCATGGATACAAAAGTAATCATCATGGGTTGCATTGACAGTATCATTTGTCACCAGTGGTTGTTACGATAAGTCATTTACATTTGGCATCACTGATGAATAGTTTTTGTATCCATCTTTTCTGAAGTCTAAAAACATTGACCCAATGACTCATTTTGGAAATAATAAAAATCCTACCCTGTTTATTATTTCCTATCACATACAACAAGCTATGATTTAAAATGGTGCGGGATTTTATAATGACAATCTTTGTGTAATATTACAACTTCTTGCCACTGGAGTCATGCAGACCAACTACTGGTTGACATTACTGCAGTTTAGAACTGTAAGAGACTCTCATGAATAGATTATACACTGCCTAAACGCATACAGCTTGATGGTAAGTTGGGATCAAATTTAGGTTTCCAACATAAGGAAATTTTTGCTATAGGTATGGGTGTGTGTGTGTATGTAAAATAGAAAAAGAGAGAGAGAAATTCAGAAACACAAAGATGGAAAAGAGTATCAAAAAGAGGCAGGGGAATGAAGTATGAAAAGAGATACATTTTAGGTTTACCTATTGGAAATGGTGCTCTCTGGAGAGCAGGTCAGCCCACCAAGCACATATTGTATTCAAGGCGGTGCTGCTGCTGCACCATCAGGAGCCCTCTGTGTTGTAGCTGGTTTTCAGGGAATGCAGACAGATATGTTTTCATCTATTCATATTTACCCAGGCATGGATAAATGACCAAAGGCATTTACTGATTTCCAAAATGATCATCTGGGCTCGCAGGTACACTGAATAGATTTCACAGAGGTAGCAGTTACTGAGCATTGAGACAGGACTTGGCACCTGATAAGGACTTGACAAATGTTTGTAATTAGTATTACCCATCCTCTGGTGCCATATTGTGTTCCAGAAAGAGTATCATTTTATAATAATAACAATAACAACCATAAAATTCCCAGCTAATATTTATTTAGCTTGGTATTATATAAAACATATAGATCTGGATATACATGACGTAGATATATAACTAGTACAGTGACCTACAGGGAAAGTACTGTTACAAATAATTTACAGATAATCAATAAATAACTACTGATAAGAAAACTGAGGCACCCAGAGATTTTTTTGCCTAAAGGCTAAACATTATAAATATGGTCATTTAAACTTCAGAAAATTAAACTTATTTACTTCTGAGTTCTTTAATCCATGTTCGATTAGTTTTCATAGCCTCTAATATTATTTAAATTTTCTAGAGATGTCCATATCAATCTCTTATCTAAAGGTTTTCGTTTCTACTATAAATTCTGCCCAGACTGTTAGCAAATTATTGCCATCACTCATATTTCTACAGCAGCCAACTGAAAAGAATAAAGGAAAAAGTAATCTCTGCTTCTTTTATCACTCTCTTACAACATGCTTCTGACCCCCAGACACATGAAGGTTTCCCCCACATATCAGGCAAGGAATTGCTTCTGCAAGGGACACCAAGTAGGTGACCCCTAATTCAACTCAGTTCTGACACTAGGTACCTGGGGAGAGCATCAGACCCCACAGGCTAATAGCCCCAGAAGACATCCCCCACTTCTGATGCCAATGGCAAACCCCAGGTTATCTTACCTGTGCTTCTGATGGACTGGCTATAAATTGGGGTTCCCACTTCTCCTTCCTTATATTCAATTAATTTCCTAGAGTGGTTCACAGAACTCAGGGAAACACACACTTACTTTCCCTATTTTATTATAGAGGTTATTACAAAAATTATAGATGAAGAAATGTCTAGGACAATGCAGGTGGAATGAACTCAGAGCTTCCATGCCCCTCTGGGGTGCCTCCCTTTGGGAACCTCCACTAGGTCAGCTATTTCGAAGCTATCTAAACTCTGTTCCTTTGTTCTTTATGAAAAATTCATTACCTAGCATGGTGGTGCAAGTCCCAACCCCTAGGTCTCATCCTAAAGGGGCTTCCAGCCACCAGACATCTCATTCACATGCCAAAAAACACTTACCACGTTGAAGATTCCAGAGGTTTTAGGAGATATATACCTAGACACGGGATCCAAATATATGTTTCACAATATTACATTGACTAATTGGTTTTCCTACCCTCTGTTGCTCTGGTCTATCCCTCTCACCATTAATAGATTTACCCTCCTAAAATCACTACCTTGTTGACCTCTGAAGACTGACAAAGATGAGTGAAACTGGTAACTTGTACCTCTTGCATGCAGAACAGCAAATCCGATGGACATAGTCTCTTGGAGTCTCATTTAGGAAATAATACCTCAAAGTTTTAAATGTGTTTGTCTGCAAGGAGAAATTAAACTTCTAGGAATCTACCATGACACAATTTTCCTAACCACACAGTAAGCTTTATGTATGATCATTGCCATTGTGTTAACACCCTGACTCAATTGATAGCTTCAGAAGGTCCCTAGGACTTGAGTGGATCTTTTGATACAAAGGCCCGCACTCAATATACTGAGAGAAACTCATCTGACCCTCAGTATTGTTGATGATACCAAGGATACTTCTATGTCTCTTGATCACACATTGTTCCAATGGCTGTTTTCTTGGCTTTCTCAGTTTCCACTCTGTATAATATTTCTTAAACAGTATCATTTTTCTGTGCCTTTTTCTAGGATTCTTGAACCCACACCTATTTCCTCTTCATTGTAAAGTTCTACTTTTCTAAAAGGTCTCACTTAATCTGAAAGTGCCACAACATTGACATCTGGGTGTAACAAAGAGGAATACATACTACAGATAGTACTGGCAATAATTTTAATCATACTATTGGATACCACAGTACAAAAATTTGTCAGGCATTTTCTATCATGTAAGTCTTTTCCAGAGCCCTGAACCTCTTGCTATAATTTTGATAACCCCCTTCATAATATTTCTTCTCTTTTCCAGACTTTCCTCCTCTTCTGAAAGCCTTCTGAAAATATCATATTCTTTCTACTTATTTAAACAAAGCATTGGCTTTGATGTATTAGGTCCAGAGTGGGAAACGGGAATCTGCATTTTAGCTACAATAACGTGACAATGAAGAATTCCTGTCGTAAACCTGCTCTCCTAGTATAATTGGCAAATTCCTCTGTTTTTTCTCAAAAGCTTCCTAGATTGGAAGATGCATTCTATGCTCATTTTTAATTAATAGGTATTCCTGGTGATTCTGGCATGCTCATAAATGTATTGTATGCTAATACTATCTTCACTGAGGAAGAAGAACCAATATAGTCACCACCTTCCCTCCTTGAATAAGGCCATGTGTGGCTATCTTATGAAACTGAAAAATTGCATAAAAGAAAGCATGAATATGGAACTAGCTGGTTCACAATATGTTCTGTATCTCACTGGGATTTTCCTTATTTCCTTACATTTCACCCTTTCACACATTCATCCATCGGCAAGAGGATAAAAATTCATTTCATTTGTAACCCTGACATCTGCAAAGGGCTTTACAGATGGGAAAGCCATTGCTACCACCTGAGGAAATGAGATTGGGTGCATATTCATAGGAAAGTTCTAAACCTTCGCCAGGTGAAGCTGCCATTTTCACTCTCCCAGTGTGTGAAACACAGGTGTTCAAAGATAATTTTCATGACCATAAGCAGACACTTAAATTTCAAATGATCTCTAAATATGTGTTATCAACATATGTGTTAACACATATGTGTTAAAAAGGAACTACTTTATATTACCTTCTTTCTTCTCCAATTTGTTAATTGGCTGTAAAACCTGAAAGTTCTAAAACTAAATGCAATTTGAAAGTTTCTAAGATTAATCTTCCTACAAGGGTTTCAAGGAAATAAATTATACACATATGGGAAGGGTAAGACATTTTTATCAAAAATCTTGGTATGGATTTTCATATAAATGGAATGATGTAGTTAATATATTTCCAGTAAACCTAGCTTGACCTACCAAAGTGGTTAATAAACCTTGAAAAATAATGCTGATATTCATACGATTGCCTTCATAATGTGTGGAATGATTTTAAAAACCATCAATTTTAAGTGATATTTTCCTCAATGGTACCTTGACATTTTTACTTAAAAGCCCGTGTTTTGTGTTCATCCCAATAACAAATTTTAATAAATATCTACTTTTATAAGTTTTAACAAAATATAACTATGATGAATGTACAAATAAAGTAGTTAGGGAAGTGTTGATTGGAAAAATGTTCCATATCCCTCCTAAAACCAACTCACCATATATGACTTCACAAGCAGAGGCCCCTTCCTCATAAGGATATGATAACACATACAATTCTGGAATATGTAGTGGCATAAATACTGAATACTCAGGGGATAATATCACAATTACTGCCTTGCTTTCCTTTTAGCGTTCATTTCAATGCTTGGAGTGACACTGATTTGCTGCCTTGTGGCTGGCCTGTGTCTATCTTCAGCTGCTGATCTATGGGTTAATAACACCCAGGGGAAATCTAGCCCACTGTTAAGCTTGTTTAGTTCTTTATATTTTCACATCTATTGAAACATCATTATTGGCATTTTCAATTTTTTATTAGGCTAGCCTTTAATGTCAACCAGCAAGTTTGCTTAGAGCATCTTCTGTAAATCATCTCTATAGCCATGCCTTATGCCACATGACCACGGGAGGACACATTTCTTAGACAACTGAGTACAACTATTTATTATGTAAAATTTTCTATAATGGCTGTGGCATAAATACCTATATGTTGTTGTATTTAAATAAGAAATAAATGTATGTTCAGCAGTCATGGTTGGCCTGTTTTTGTAGGATTCATGAGAAATAAAAGTGTTATGAAGAGATAGTAGATATTAGAATCAGATCATGCAGTTCAAATTCTGAATTCTCTGATATGTAATCTTCTCAAGGTATTTAATATCTCCAAAACATTCTCATCTCTAAATTGTACAGTGCTATACTTATGACAAAATATTATAGTAGCTACCTATATGCTCCATTTAAGGGGATCTGTTTAAGGGGCCATCTGACCATTCTAGAAACAGAAATGGCTTCTCCAGATTTCCTTGTCTTGGTCAATAGGAACCAGTGAGAGCTCAGGCACTAGATCCAAGACTATTCTCCCCAATACCTTCTACTGTAAAGCAGCAGGCATCAAGAGGGTAGCCAAGGTCTTCCTCCATACCACCAAGTTTCTATTTGCAGCAATTAAGGAGATTTTTAAACATTTATTTCCCAACCCTCTTGACATGCAAACACTCACAAAAATTATGTGCCTTAATTTTATCAGGATTCATGTCATTTATGCCCTTTATCTCTGGATCACTGAACCAAAGAAAATTTAGTTTCAAATCACCTTTTATCTCTCATATTATACCTTCTGTCTAGTTATGCACATTTGTTTTATTTCCTCCACATCCTACTCTGCCCAACCCTCTAAATTTCTCCAATATTCTCTGGAATTTATAGTCTGCCATCAGCAAAAATCGTTACATAATCAATATCTTCCCTGAAAGTTCCCTTACCCTCCATTTTCTATCTGAAATGTGGCTTGCCATGGAGGATTGTGATTCTTTACATTTTTCTCAGAAACTGTGGCTTGTTGTCGTCCATGCCTTTGTAACTCCGATCCCAGAGTCAGGTTGGTGTCACTCCTCTGCTCCTTAAAGTCACCACAACTGAGCCTCATCTCATCATTTTATATTTCCCCCAATTTCTCTTCGTTGTAGACAACTACAAAAATCTCACCTTATTCCTCATTATTTCTTAATTACATTAACTTCTTAACCCCTCATGTTCTTAATGACTGATATTTTCAATAAATAGATCAATAGAACTTACAATACATTGGCCTTGGTAATTCCTTTAATCCTATTATTCTAATAATGCTGACTCTTCTCCATTTTATTTCCTCACAGACTAGACATATCCTTGTCACTGTTAATAACTTCTACCTAGGTCACCTATCATGATTGGGTAGTTTCAAAACAGTAAAAGCAATCTCTAAATCTCATGCTATGAAAAAAATAAATGTTTATTTATTGCTCACACAAAGTCTGTTGGTCTTCAGACGACTACCTTTACTGGCTCAGTGTTGTGTTTCCATTGACTTGCCCTCACATGCTTTCTACATCACAGGGACACTCCAGAAATGCCAGGTATTAAATTCTGTCTTCTGGATAGTGTTGCTCAACTAGAATCGCAATGGCACATATCCAGCTCTGTGGACATTCCCTCCAGTTTGCAAAGTTTCCTTTCTATAAGACTCCAACCCCATCATTCCTTCAAGTTCACTGGTACTAAAATTCATGACGTTTTAACTGTCTCTTTTGCCTTCAAGTTACCTTTTCTTCCCCAACAAAACTGAGCTTAAATTCCATTGTAAATTATTACCGCTTTCCGTAATAAACCCTCATCTCCTTTGTGACTTCTCTCCATCTTTGTAATTATTTGACTATGTTCTCAATTCTACTGAAATATGGTTCTTTATGTGCTTCATACTTTTTCCAGGTCTAAAGGAAATGACCATTTTTATTGACTTAACTTTGCATTTATCACCAGAAAAGTCAAGTTCACGTGTAATGCTGTGTGGAAATAAAACTACATTTCCTTAATTTATTAACTTTGTCACTTTTGGTAGAATAATAATTCACTCTTTTTACTTCTTTTTTAAAGACAAAACACATGATTTTTCAACCTCACTGTCAAATAGTAACTGCTTCACTTTCTCTAGGAGATGTGACCTCATCAGAAGAGACTGGCACCATCCGTCCTACCCACCTACCTTCCTTTGTTTGCCAGTGTCTACATCCATGTCTCTCAATCCATTTCTACAGATGAAACTTGTCTACCTCTATGAAAAAAACTCTCTAGTGTGTATATTCTCTTAGAAGGGACATAATTTAGCTCCTCTCTCTTCTCTATTACATAATTTCAAGGTTAATTCTTTACTGCATCTTCACACTCGTATATAAAATTATCATTAGTTGTCCAATCCAACTTTAAAACCTGTTGGCTTTACTTTGACAATACACTGAGAATAGAATTAATTCTCATCTTCTCTACTGCTATCGTCAAGTGCAGGGCACAATCAAGTCCTGCCTAGAAATTTTCTCTTGCCTTCCTGAAATAGGGCAATGAGATGTTAATGGGGCTTTTATTAGGGGAAAGAGGATGATTGGAGAATGTTTGCCTTCCTTAATTTATTTATGACAGAAATGATATCATGTTCCTTTTAAAATGTGAGTATATGTAGGTGATTATTTGGCACAAATGTTCTCCCAGCTCGAAACAATCCAAACATCTCACCATGGCCTAGAAGGCCTTCCTTGGTCTTGCACCTGCCTGCCTCTCTGGCTCACTTCATTCCAATCTGTTCCTCTGTCCCCTAGTCCTGTCCATGCTATCCTCCAAGCTATACTTGAGCATGCCAAGAATGCTGTGTCTCAAAGTTTTTACATGGTTTCTTCCTTCTGCCTAATATTCTTTTAAATTTACTATGGCTCACTTCCTCAATTGCTTCAATTACTTGTTCATTTTCTACATTCTTAATAAAACCTGACCACCCTGTTGCAGTTGAACTCACCCAACCAGCAGCAATCTTTCTTTTCCTTCTCTTTGTTCTACAATACTCACAACCTTCTGATGATATAATTTTCTTATCTTGTTTATGTTTAGTTCCTCTGAAGCTAATATAAGCTCTATGTACGCTGAAATTTTTATCTGTTTCATTTATTCTTGTATTGCTAGAGTCTATATTAGCTCTATAGTATTAGATTATTGGTAATGAATCAATAAATAGGTATTGAATAAATAACCAAATGAATTATATCTGCCACTGAAGTCAGACTCCTCTGTCTCACCTCACTGATAATATGTAATCAACTCCTTTAGGTTCTCTGCTTCTGAAATAACTTTATCCTTAACACCTTAACACACATAGCTCATTTCTTGGATTCCTGTACTTGCCCCCTAATACATTTCTAGTCCTCTGATAGTACACGTATCTCTTTCCACTTCATTCTTTGCATGAGTACAGAGTGATATTTTAAAAATAAAATTTCTTTGCATTGTCACTGTACTTAAAAATCAACAGTAGCTTTCTATTATTGCCTGTTGATTCCTTAGTTATACCAACTTATTTCCTCAGTTAATTTACAGTCTGGTTAGACTTGATTGAATAATTGGCTTTGTAACAATTCAAGCGTGTTAATAGAACATGAACAGTAAGGGATGGACAGGACACCAAGAACTAGATGAACAGTTTTAAAATAATTCACGGTGCATAAGTGCAAGGCTTGTATAGGGAATGCCATGTGGTTCTTTGCAATGATCAAGGACGCACTACAAGAAAAACATAGGTGAGTATCTTTGGAAGTTCTGAAGGTAACTGTGCTAATTCACATGTTTATTTCACATTGACTAAATTCTTCCCATAAACTTACAAGATAGGAGGTTCAGATGTTCTCTGTCTCAGCAACATGATAATCTGCTGCAGAAAACTTTCTTAATGTTTTGATGTTAGTTTAGATATTCTGGATGAACAGTGGCCCCCTTCAAAAGCTATATCTGTATCCTAGTTGTCAAAAATCTGTGATTATCTCCTTATATGGTAAGAAGGATATGTTATCTTGTAGGAGAAAATATGATTAAATTAAGGATTTGAAGAAGTAGACTTTATCTTAGATTATCTGTGGAGCTGTAACAATGATTGTAAGTGTATTCTCAGGAGGTAGACAGTGGCGATAAGATCAGTGACTAGAAAATCATGTAGTTCCACCAAGACAAAGGTGGTAGGCAACTACAGAAAGAGATGCAGCCATCAGCAAAGCAATGCTGACAGCCACACAAAACAGGTAAGAGAAACAATCTCTTCTCCAGCCTCCAGAGGGAATTTAGCAGGCCTGCTACCACTTTGATTTCTGGCTTCTGGCATCCAGAACTGTGAGAGAATAAATTTCTGTTGTCTTAAGCCATCAAACTTGTGCTAAATTCTTGCAACAGCCATAGAAAACTAATATATAAGAGAAATGATTATTTTTCACTCTTAAATTGGAAGCTTTGGGGAACAAGAAAATATTTCACTTTGCTAAATGCTGCATGAATATTTTTGTGGCCTAGCATTAATATTCATCAGGATGTCTGCTGGGCAAGAATATTACATAAATTTGAAAGAGAAATGAAGGAGTACTCTGTCTGCAAAGGATAATATTCTATGATCTAGACATCATCTATCATTTGAACTTATTGAAAATGCCTACCTACATCTGGACACCGAATTTTCCTTACAGGTTTTTGTCTCTGTTGTAACTACCCTCTAGAATTAGGGTGGAACTTCATAGAAAATGCGTTTGGATGTCAAGAATGACACTGCATGTACTTAACTAATGAGGCTTGTTAGGGAGAACCAGGCAGGCCTCCCACGCTGGTCCAAAAGTGAACTGAGAGCTAAAAGAAAGGATACTGGCATTAAGGTTTTTATGGTGATTAGGAGGTGAGCCTTTGATAAGGATTCCCGCATGTGGCAGGAGCTTATGTTGTTCCAACCTCCTGCCTTCACCATGAAAGGAAGGACCAGCCTTTCTCATCTGGTTTCCCAGATGCTGGGAAGAAGGGGAAGAGAGCGGACGGAGGGTTAAAAGTCGTCAGCAGTCAAGCATTGAAAAATGGAATCAGACTATCATAATTTATCACCATGAAGTGTATTAACTATAGCAAGGATTGATTATTATACTTCATCTATCCCTTCTTCATAGCAGCTGCTGTTTTCCTCTCTCCAGTCTGCCCGACTTGGTATATTTTCTTCTGTTTTCCTCTGGCTATAAGCTAAGTCATCCATGAGAGCCACTGGCATTCCAACCGAGTGACTGAAGCTGAAGGAGACACTGACTTTGCTTATAAATGATGAACACTGCCTCCCCCAAATCAGGGGGCTTTGGCTTTTCCATGTTTACACTCATACTTCTGCTCTTAACAGAAACACAAGTAATCTAGTAATCTGTAATTATCTGCCAGACTAAAGCTTTCTGTCCTATCTTGAAAGGATAGGCATGAATATGTACCTGATCAAGTGAGAGGTCTCTGGGGTGCAGGATTTCAATTTTATATAATGATGTTCAGCCACTATCTGATCCCACTCTGTGTCTTATCAGCCTCAAAAGATACCCTAACCACTTGGCTGTCTTCTCTAATAGCCGTCCTATCAGACAAATGATGGTATCTCATTGGCAAAGCAGGAATGAGGAAAATGATTTTGTATTCCTTGAAACTAGGTGGTGAGACTCTCTGCCTTACTATAAAGATGCCACAGGAAGAGCTGCTGCTAGTGTCACTTGGTTAAGAGGAGAGTTAAATAGATTGTTTACGGCACGGTTTCTGTGATTACATGATGTGCATATCAAAATGAATTTATACATTGCATTTCATATCACCATTCTTGTTCCTGTAAAACATTTTATTAACCTAAAAGCAAATAACTGACATTTTAATGTTCAACATCAGAGTCAAATGACATTTATACTAATACCCAGTCAATCTATAAAACTTTTCAGTACACTAACATAATTAAATTGGAGGTAATAGCAACAATGTAATACAAGATGCTTGCATGTTTCATCCAATTAGAGGGAAGGTTACTTTCTAATTTTAGGAATGGAACCAAAGAAAATATAAATACACATTGAAGTAAATATAGCAAGTTTGCATAACTTTTTATTTTACCACATTTATTTTTATAGTAAGGAAGTTAAACATAATTAGAACTTAATATTCAGAAAAGAAGAGGGAAGGATATCAAAAACAACATTAATTTAGTAATTTCTATTAACAGTTTAGTGCCCCCTTTTCTGGGCATACATATAATACAAATATGGATAAACATATGTTAACACAGATATGGATAAAACTTCTACTGTGCCATTTCCCCTTTGTGTTTTATACATTGTGTTACTTTAACTTGTAGCACTCACATTCTCATTTTAGTAATTCTTGAAGTTTATTTCTAAGCTTTTTCCCAAGAAAGAATGTTAGACGACACAATATAACAATCTAAAGCATGTACAACCACTTAGAAAATGACTTATAGATATAACTTGGGAGCGTTTGTGATATATACATAGCATCCTCACTCACTTCCTATGGATAATAATTGGAATGATAATATAAATTAAGTATCAAATGTTTATGTTTTATTTAAGCATAGCTATGTATGTCAGATAGAAAAACACTGCTAATAGAGTAAGCACTCTACTTCACATCATCTTTGAATTTTAGAGCTAGAAAGAAATGAGCACTCGTGAAGGTTCAGAGAATAATGTATAGAAAGAGTTGATCAAAGGAACAAATTGATTAGGTGGCATGGCCCGGACTTGAAATTTCGTGACCCAGAGCTATCTATTTAAACATCTTTACATGGTGTGCTATTATACTTCATGCATCAAGGAAATAAATCAAGGCCAAAATAATTTTTACAGGTAAATAAACATTTTCAGAAGATGCTTGGAATAAATTTGATGATAGAATGTCTATCCGTGGCCAACATGTCATGTAGAAAATTAAATGCAGAAGATAGTTCAAACTGTTAAATGTTTTTCAAGTTATCTAGTTTTATCTTTTTAACATAAATACCTTACATCCTCTTTATTCCCACTCTTGTCTAAATCAAACTGAAATGTAGCTTAGAAACTGGACAGTAAAGAGAGTAGGATGGAAGAGAGAAAAAGGAAGGAGGGGGAATGGAGGGAGGGAGAATGGGTGGGAGGAAGCAATGTGTGCTAGTGAATGTTTAATAACCATTTTGTGTGAGAAAGGGAGGTGACTTGTTATGTTTGCTAATTTTGTTGGTATAAATACTCCCAATCATAGCTGATTTCTAGCTGCCAAAATAACATCCCTGCACACAGTTTGGAACAAATGTCCACATCTGATTCTTGTAAGAAGTTGAGAAGTTGTGTGAAGGATTCAGCATAGGGTTGGGAAAAAATGTCAGAAGAAAGGAAGGGAGAGAAAGGAGGTTTATCAGAAAAACGTTTTAGTGGCATTTCTTTGTCATTGTTCTTTTTACTCAAGTTTCAGTGACCTTTTCCCAGGACCATCATGCTCAGTTGTCTCTCAGTGGCCTTTGGTGGTCTCCTCTATAACCTTTGCTACGCAGTAAATTTCTTTAAAGAAAAACTAGAACCTAGTGGTTACTAATGCTTTTGTGGTCACAGACACCTTTGAGGATATGTGGAAGTCCTAACCCCACCAACGTTCACATGCACATGGCCACATACACAAACTTTTGTATAAAATTAAGGCAATTGACAAAGTCCATCAATTACAGGTTAAAAGACTCTTTGCTTATTCCTTTGATAAAAAATCTAACTGGCTCAAGCATCTAATTTTTATGAGAACTTAGTGTATGTGCCGTTTTCCAAACTAATCTAAATCCCTTGTTTCAGCATTCAGCATCCTTTACCTTTTATTCTGATTTTTTTTTCTGCTGAGTTCTTTCTGCAATTGCATAATCTTTTATAGTAATTAAAAAGTGAAATTCTAAAGGAGTCTTCTCCCATCTCCTTTTATCCTTGCTCTTTTTTTTTTTTTTTACAGTTTTTTTGGCCAGGGCTGGGTTTGAACCCACCACCTCTGGTATATGGGGTTGATACTCTACTCCTTTGAGCCACAGGCGACCCCCCATCCTTGCTCTCTTTAACCTGAACACTTCTCAGCGTGTAGAGGACCTGACACATAGTAGTTGCTCACTAAATATTTGTTAAATAATGAGATACATGAATAGCTGGTAAACAATGAAGCATTATCAGGGATGGCATGAAAGTGTGTGCTGAATTTTAAAATCTATTTCAAATTCATTTTAGGATAGAATATTTGAACACAAGTTTAAGCTTTGCAATCTTTCAGCTTCATTACCAGAACAATTTCTTTAACTTCTTTGGATTTTGGTTTTCAAATCTATAAATAAGGGATAATTTTTCACTGGATTATTTTGATTATTAAACAACACAAATAAAAATCAAGAGACACATTTAAATTGCAAAATTATAATGTTAACCATGTTCGTGTCCTTTAATACTGAGACCTAATGGTGGCATAAACATGCTCTTGCTGTATTTTTGACTTCATTTGATTTTGGGTACTCACACTGAGAAAAAAGAAAAAAAAAAAAAAGGTTGTGCCAAGATCTAAGAGATCTAAGAATTGGAATATTTTCCATAAAAAATCACATTCTTTTTTAAAAAATGCCGACTGCTGAGGAACATTTTAGGCAGGAAGGGATGAAGCACAGTCTCTGTCTGACTGTTGTTCCCAGGTCCATTTTACATTTTTAAATTTTAATCACACTTGCTTTCTGGAGCCTGTAGAGTAACAAGAAAACATTGTCTCTCTTGATCTCTTAACTGAGCTTTCAAAATGTAAGCTGATTTACCCATTTGCCCACTAGCCTGGCACCTGTAGATTTCTGACTTTGCAATCACTTTTTCCTGTAGTAATTTTCCCACAGTGAGGACCAAGTACATGTGCCCTCAATAGGAATCTGATACGATTTGAAGGGCCACAAGGAGACATGTCTCTGCCACAAAATCCTACTCAAACACGTAACAGGGAATCCTGCTATAGATTCATTCTTTTAATTTAAGGTTTGATTCCCATGATATTGTATCACTAAAAAATAAGTACACCGTTTTTGAATTTGTACATTAATACTATCAGTAAGTATTGAGTTTTGCATTTGATATATCACTGCTGGCGAATACCTAGAAGACTATGATGGCTTCATTTTACTTTATAATCATCTGACTTCTATCACATTTAGATCCAGATCAAACACTGTAATCAAAACATGATCTCTTTTCATCTTTCAATTCAATTTTCCTCTGTGTAGATACAATTCTCAGGCAGGCACTCAAGAGGCAGAAGTCTTAACAATATATAGATTTCAACCTCCAATGGGAGGAACATGTCATTTTCCTAATAACTCCTAGAATAATCATGAAGATTAAAAAGTTAAATGCATAGGAAAAGTTTTAATCAGACTCTGGCAAATAATATGTATATATTTGTTATCATTGTTACTCTAGCAAAACTTCGGGGCCTCCCCTGCACTGATCTGTCTTTGACCACGCATGTATAGCCCTGAATCAACATCACTAATAGTCAGTTTCTTTCCAGCTACTGAGGAATGGAATCTGGTACTTCAAGATGACAGAAGCAAGGGAGGAATTGAAGAAAAGGTTGTAATTACAAAATAGAGGAGAAAAGAAAATTATGCAGGGGAAAAATATACATATATCCTCCAACAGGAAGGGGAAAAAGTTCAAATAATTTTGTACAATTCTAAAAAATAGCTCCCAAATAAAAGACAAATTGACTATCAATGTGAAATGTTGACATAAAGAACCAATGTGTATAGTTATCTATTTAAAGTACTAGTTTATTGTAGCAACATTGAACTTCCTTTTATGCTATTTCACTTTAAGAATGTTATAATTCTATTTGCAGGTAATGAGATTTCAGGGGATTCCATTATCTTATGGCAGCTATTATGAGATATACATTTCTTCTCCATCTTAAATCTGGAGGACACTAATGGTGGGATCCTGACCTATTGTGCTTATGTGGAGATAAGTGACATCCTTTACACACATGGATTAGTATTTTGGAAATATATGTAGTGGTCGCAAGAATCAGAACACACAAACTTTATAGGTCTGTTTAGGTAGAGAGTCATGCTGTCATTCAATAATGATTTATGAAACAGAAGCAGAAGCTTCCTTCATAGTGGAACCATAGTATTCATAGGCATATACTGTGTCTTATTCTTCTCCAGTTACTGGAAAAATGTACTACTTTTCCATAAAATAAGCAACTGGCAGATGTATGGGCAAATGGTTCTGAATTAGTATGGTCAGAAGAAAAAATAAGAGATCACTGGACGCATTTGGACCTTGATTTAAATTGTGAAGTGGCTTTCTGGGCGTCATCGTGGCAAACGATTGGTGTTTTGTGGATCTTGAATAATACTAGAAATTTTATTTAAATTTATTTTACCTATTATCTTTTTAGGTTATTTTTCATTGTTCAAGACTGCTGCCCAATTGAAGCTTAGCTATTACCATTGTATTAAAATAAAAGTATAAACCAACTGTACACCATAAAAATATGTTTAAAAGAAGATGCTCAATACAATCAGCTGGTTGATGTGAAAGATGCAAAAATTCCCTCATTTTTAAGGGAAATCAAAATAGCCTCTTGTCATAGACACTAATAATATTTCAAGTAGCATTAGGAACAAGAAATGGTTTATCATCTTCATTTTACTTATAAGCACCTATTGTGCTAAGGATATACTTGCATGTTAGGGAAATGTAAGCTGTCACAGATTCTCTTTGATTATGAGTTATTTCATTGAAACGACTATTTCATTTTTTTGATCTAAAATATTTTCGAGTATGCACTGTAAGGTTATAACATTTTAATTTTATGCAAAGCAGGATAAAACTATGTTTTAAGTGGAATTGTCATCATTAATTCCTACCAAGTCAGACAGATGAACACTCATAATAAACCTTTTAACTAACAATTTGTAAGGCCCGCTTATCTAGTGGTCTTAAGCTGAGTAACAGTTTTCATTTCCACAGCTCTTTATAGACTATAAACTACTTTAATATATATTTTCCCTGTACGACCTGGGCCATTTCTGTGAAGTTAGGTATCTGAGGGTGTATATGGCTGGCCTCATATTCCACATATAGATGCTGCCAGCAATGTTCTCATGGTTAAAATAATCCATGTGTCTGTTTAAACATTTTCACATTGTAGTAAGACAATGATATAAGTTGGGACTCAACCATTGATACATAAACCTATAAGATATTTTTTCAATCATATTTGGTAGTTTAGTTTTCAGCATTTGATAGCAAAACCTTGCAACTTACACTTTGCTTTTCCTATTTAGGATGATTGAGCAAAGGCACTAAAATTTATACAGAAATTATTCATGAGGGAACGTCACTCTCTGCTGTGCCTAATGCTGTTTACAAGGAGACTATCATCTTCACTTACTTCTTCTAAATATTTTCAACAATTGTGATTATTTGATTTTGCTAGGATCCTGAAAGTTAGGAAAATGTGGGTCCATTTCCTCCAGGCTACAGAGATGAAAGAGTTTGCTTATATTCGGCAACATAAATATTGCCAGATTTTTCCCTTTCCCCCTCATTAATAAGATACTAGATATATATATGTATTGATAACTATACAGCAATAATATATGAGTCATATCTGAACTTCAATATTCAAATAGAAAAAAGGAAAAACCTTGGAAGCTAAACTCATCTGCCATTAATAAACCCCATCTGCCATGTTATGGCACATACACAAACTGCTATAGGAAGATGCCAAGACAATTTAGAATTTTCTTCTACAAGGGCCCGAGCCAGAACTAATTTCATTCAAAGGATAAATGAGCAAAGTATTCCTTTGCCAACTGACAAAATGTAATGATTCATGATTAATGGAGCCTTGTTCTTTTCTTCGAAGACCTCTTTCCTTTAGGCATGGCACTACAGTAATCAGGGCAGGAGGAGAACCCGAAACTTTAAATGTGAGGGCAGCGAATCTGATCTATATTTTATGCTTAAGATTGGCTCATTATTAGCAAAGAGAATGATTGATGATAGAAAATGCTGTCTTTGAACCTTGTAGGACATATGCTAAAAATGTTTTAAAATATTTGTGGTACCTAGATGAGACTGTATTAAGTTTTCTTAGGAAGGAAGCTTCTGCTTTTAAAATCTTTTAGTTCTAAGATCACATCTAATTACTTAGATACTATGAAGTTTTGTTGACTCAATCACTTATCACTTGCTTTTTAATGATAGAATTGGAATCATTCTTTGATAGAATTAGCAATCTTTCTATTGTTAGATGGAGAGTAAAGTATTAGCTTAACTGTGTATATTTTTAAAAGACTGAAAAAAATGCCAAAAAATATGATAGAAAATAAGGAAGGTTCTCTTTTTATTCCCAATAATGAATATAAGAAAAATATGATTGAAAAAAAAAACCTAATCGGCACCCATTGTTCATTATTCTTATTGCCCATGATGTTAGTGCCCACAACATGGGAGCCTGTTTCCTTCTACTGAGTCAGAACAAGAAAATTCTCATTGTTAATCTACTTGAGATTCTCCTGTGACTCTAGGCATCTGTTGACTAACATAATAAACCATTGCCAGGTTTTTGCCAACATAATTTATAACTATCCTGCTGCTAAGTAGTGGGGAGATTTTGTAAACACAAGATCAATGAAAATGTAAAAATGTGTTGATCACATTTGAAAGGATGATTAGTTTGGTGAATAAAAGTCATTAATACACAATGTATGCAAACTGATCAAAAGCCACTAAAATGGCTGTGTTCAAATCCATCTCGTGAAATGCAATTATAAGATACAAACAAACTTTATTGGTCAGTAAAACTCTTGCCTTAGTACATTTTCATGGTTATAAATTTTACATTGGTATATATATCTGCCTATTATGTACTTCAATGTTATTGCCTTTAAAAGTCAAATAAAACCCATGCATAGATTAGAATGAATATGAAATTGACTAATTTCAACTTTTCTCACTACAGAAATGACAATTTGCTTTATTCACATCCTAAAAGGACCAACAGGATTTCTAGTTGTTTCTGCCAAAAGAGAAGACTTAGCTTATCCAACATAAAGTACTTCTAATAATAACTGGCACAAACTGTACATTCAGTATGGTAGTCCTTATTATTTTATCATCATCAACAAAGAATTAACATGACCGTTGGCAGGATTTCCACCATAAATACCAATGAAATTGATGGGAAATCTCATAGAATATTTTCAAGTGGCAATAAAGAAAAGGTTACCCACACCTGGAAGATTTAGATAGAAATATCTAGGGGAAGACTGAGTTGCCCCTGAGTAATACAGGATAGTAGTATTTACTTTTGAAATTATAGTATTGATAAATTGTGATAATATATAAAACACTATAAGATCAGTGCTTGACACATAACAAGCTCTAAGGAAGATTTTCAAAAATATATATCATTTATCAAAGGCATTCATTATGTTATCTTTTGTTCAGGACACAGACACTTACTATGCTTTTATCTATAATAAGCTTCATGAAAATTTAATTAAAATATTCTGAAAATAAAGATGATCTCATTAGAAAAATAATAGAAAGTATTCATTCATATTAAGTTCCCTATAGAGAATCTATTTTGAAAGATTTTGTTTTGAGTTGTTAGCATTGATAATTATCCTTATATTGATGTTAGGATGCATATCAGGAAAAGCTTTGTTAAATTCATAAGTTAAAATAGGCATTATTGAGAAATCAACCATGAGGCCAATTCAGATAAAATTAATACCTTTGTTGTGTCTGGGTAGTTGTGTTCTAATTCGAGGCAGGAAGTGGATAGACTCTCTTTATTCAGACTGGTAGCACAACTACAAAAATTAAAGCACAAAAAATCATATTAAACTCCATTTCCTAAAAGATTTTGATCTTGCTTCTGTGTGTTCATAATGTCTAAATAGAGAACCTACTATTTTGCAATCAAGCAGTGTGTTTAGAGTGCATTACAGAACAAAATATGTGAAAACTTGTGACTGTGTAGATGTCTTAAGAAAATAGTAAAAAATACTTCCTTTCCCTTCCTCTTTCTATTGACTCACTGACTGCCCCTATTCCCAATGGTTAGCACACATGAAAGTGTTAATTTTATATTAGACTTTTGACATTCTTCTAATTTGCTCAATTCATTACATATGCATGTAGACTATTAATAGCAGTTTTAAATTTGTTGTTGGGTCAAATAATTTTAATTGTTTAATTTCACATTTTCAACTACTTGCCTATGTTTTAATGACCATAGGGCAGATTTATGTGTTTAATGTGCAGATAAAAAGGGCTAACTGGTCTGACAACTATATTTTCAGTATCAACACTCCCAAGACCTATAATTCCATTTAGTTTTAAAAGCACTGCAAAAAATAAATAAATAAGTAAAAAGCAAATAGGTTAAATCAGCTTTTCAGTCTCAAGTATATTTGTTAAATGAGAATCTACTAAGCATTACATATCGCTGTGAATCCCAAAATTTCAGAGAGTTAATTTTGTTTTTTCCTCTACAATTAGGATAAACATTGACCGTGTTGTCTAGTAAACAAATTTTCCCTTGTCTGACTGGGCTGCGCTATTTCATTCTTCCACATTTTTGTCTTATTCTTTCTTTTCTATAGTAAATGTAAACTAAACATGTTGAAATAATGTTGGTGATTTAATTTAATATTATTTCATTGTGTAACTTCATTAATATTTTTACTAGGGTGTATATATATATATATATATATATATGTTACACTAATTTTTTCTCTGAGTAGCTACAGGCAAAAGATCAACCAGCAACCATTCATAGCCATGATGCTGCCTTTGATGACGCCATGTCCTTTGGCTAGATAAAGAGTTGGATAGCTGATTTATGTAGAGTCACATTATACTGTGAGAGGGGAGAAAAGCAACCAATATGTAGCCCAAGAATTTCAAGCTAAGTAATTAATGACAAACTCTGTTCCCTTTAAAACCTTTCTCCCCCAGAAAATGCTTCCAAAATGTATTCTTTAATACAGCCTCCCCAGGGGCACTTCTTTCCCACAGACATCAAAAATATACAAAACTTTCCTTTACAAGAGATTCTGGGATTGGGCCTAATGCGTTCTGAAAAAGAAGGATGGAGATTAAGGCGAAAAGAATTGCTGCAAAGAGCATGGGGGCGTCTACCCGTTTAGCAAAACCTACAAGGCCTTGACATCCATCTACTTGCTTTTTTTTTTCAAACTATATATTCTTTTTTTCTCGGAGATTTCCATCAGAAATCCCTCCTCTCTCTTGAGAATGTCTCTTTTGTTCACATGCGTGGTTGATCACATAAGTGAGATTGAGGCTGAGGCCAAGTGACAGAGCTACCAAGTCCGGATTTTCCATCTTCCATTTTCTACCTCCTGTTGCCAGGTCTTTGATATTTAGGGACTTGGCGAGAGAAATGAATTGCTTTTCAATATTTACTTTATTCTTCACTCTAAAATATTAAACTGGGGGGGGGTAACTAATTGTGGCTATAAAATAAAACTATAATACCGGAAGAAAAATTCAATTTGTGCAAAACCTTTTTGGCCTTTCATGTTACTTCTTAATCTTTCAGCTACTACTGAGTTAAGTGCGCATTTATTCTGAATGTATCACATGACAGGTGACTGATGCTAATGCCAAAAATACAAGTTAAACCTCTTTGCAGAACTAACAGTCCTCAAGGAACACTTTGATTATCATAATTTAATAACCGTAATTACGATGGCCACTTATCATAATCGATTATCATAATTTTAATGACCGATATGTTAATTATCCTTAATACACTGAACTTTCATTTGTTTATTTCAGCAAGACACCTTCACTACAAGCACTTAACTGAGTTTAGAATGTGTAAAAAGTGTTCTCTATACAGCCCTGGAGAGAGGAATTAACATTTTTATTTTTAAAACTAAGCTTATACTGAAAGACCAAGAATTCAACAAACAGGTCATCAAAGACTGGTATAAATAATGCTGCTATAAAGAAAAACCTTTGTTTTTCTTCACTCATTTATTCGGGAGATATGTGTGGCGTACACACTGAATGTAGGCATTTGCTAAGGTGCATAGTTCATTTTTAAAAAAATATTGCCTTAGACATTCTATCAGTCGATACCAATATCACTTCCTTATAGTCAGGGAAGATAACACTAATTACTACTTAGTTCTTCAATGCTGTTCAGGTGAGGTGCATGGCTGCACAAGGTTCAGAATTTCAAGCTGGAAATCAGATCTTGTTTTAGGACCAGTATTGGTTTTGTTTACTTAGTAACCTTGAGAAATTATGAATTTGGCCTTTCTGATTATATGTGTTCCAGTTTCTAAGAAAATTATTGTGTTTAAAAAGAAAAGTCAGAATCCCTGGAGATTTGTTAAAGAACAGACTCATCAATAAATTATCAACACATATTGAAGTCCTGCTGTTCCAAATCATGGTTGATATTAATAGCGATCTTCACATGCATGAAATGTATGCCCTTTCCTACTCTCACAACATAAGCTCCAGAACATTAGAAGTTACTCATGTATCATTCAGTGATGTATCTCAATTGCTAAGACCAGTACCTATACATATGGAAAGCACTCAATAAATATTTGTGATATAAAAGTTAAATAAATTGAGCTGTGATATATATTCTAGCACCAATGACTTTATGATAAAATGACTTTTTCTTCAGAAATAAAAAAGGAAACAAACAAGAAAATACAGGATCTGAAAAAAATATGAATATGAATAGCGCTCATCTGTAAGCCTTGGGGTATATGGCAGGTAATGTTGGGTATTAGAGTTTTATTTTTCAATGGAGCACAAGTAAGAACTACTAATTCTTTACACCAAGTAAGGTTGATAGTTTAAAAAAAATCATCATCATAACAGCATATTTTAGCGTATTATCATGCTAAAATAGTAAAATCAAACCAGATCATTGTTAACTATCTCCCTAAATAATTCGACAGAGAGAGGAAGCACAATCCACATACCAAGATAATTCCAAAGTTTATTTTAAGCTATGTTATTAAAATCTTCCTAGTTATTTATTTTACTGTTTACACAAATAACTCAAGCTGGCTGTAGTTTATCACTTTACATGACCCATTGTTAATTCATTGGGACTGTTGATTAAAGATAGAAAAATAATTACAGGAGAGAATTTTATAATTGCCTGTTAAAAAGGTTTTATACCAAACCCTAGAAAAGGAGATTGCGGAGACCAACCAGTTTAGTTTATCTGGACGCCGTGTGTGCATGTGTGTGAGCATACCTGTGAGCACATTAGCCTTTGTCTCGACATCTTTATGTATTTGACCCATTGATTTTGGAATTTTCTCTATGTTTTAAGCCATTAAAAAGGGATATTTTTGCCTACTTTGCTCGCTACATAAAGTATGTTCTATCTGATAAACAGAACATGAAAATTCAAAGTCAATTTAACTAACAGGACAGCTTAGCTAGAAAATCTAAAAAAGATACCAACAATACAAGTTTATCATTTACTTGTTAGTCCTCCCACATTTTCTGTGGCCATTATTTAATTTTGTGTAATCTTTCTCATTATAAAATAGAATATATTCTTGCAGGTCCCTTAGCCCTCAACTCCCTGGCTCAAATAAAACGCAAGGACATAGATATATCAACACATCATTCTCAGAAACTTAAATGACTCTTTTAACAAAGGGTATGTAAATTTTTAATAAGATATCAAGACTGCTGCTTCTTGGGAAATATTAAACTTGCATATTTCAAACCTATTCTATGTGTAGTTAAATTAATCCATTTGTATACTCACAAATAGCCCTTCATAACATGTCTCAGAAGAACTAATGAGTCTCTAATATCTTTTTCCATATGTTATTAATATAAAAACTGCAGGATTATGTTAATTTGATTTTTAAAGCAAAGATAAAAATTAAAAATGATAACATTTTTATACTGTAGAAGTTTTCAAGTAATTCTTTGTATATCTACAAGATAAATAATACAACAAAAATAACAATCTCTAGAGCATTACAATATAATATGATCTGTTATTCATTTTATATTTTATGTTTATTTATTAATATTTTCTTCCCTTTTGGTATTGCATGATTGAGTCCCTATTTCATACAGATATTTTCAATTTTTAGTGCCTGTATCTTTGAACAGGTTTATACTGTGACAGTAATTTTAAATGTCTACATTGGTAGACACTGGACAGGGAACACTTGATAGTTTTTTTTAGAGGATGCCTGAAGTTCAGAGCTCTACTAGAGGATCCATTCCTGAAATATTCTCCAAAGAAGAAAGCAGCTATCTAAACCCTCAGTTACAAATACTCACATATAATAACATAGCTGATTTATGTCTTTAAATATGGAGAAAAAGGACAAGCAATTTCCTAAGTGACCAAAGAATGTGATGTCTGTGAAAGAGACTGTATTTTGTGCTTACCATTCTCACATTCAAACTAGTGTTTCAGAAAGATTTCAAGTTGATTTTTATTAAAATGGGAGGAAAAGCCTCACAGTACTTAGAAATATATCTATATATATATATGTATATACACACTTCAATTTGTAAATCCAATATGTAAATTTAGGTTTACTTTCTTCCCTTTTTCATTCCTTCTGTTTCCTTTCTCTCTCCCTTCATCTCTTCCTCCCCCCATCCCTCTGTCAGCATTTCCATCTATCCAGACACATATGACCTCCCTAGCTATCTATTCTAGAAGCTTAAGAATGTATAACTGAAGGACTCAATTATGCTTACTGCTATAGTGGGACTTAACAACTTTTAGCCTCTTTGAGTCAAATATGGGCAATAACAAAAATCTGATATAATTCTTTTACATGATAAAATAAACTTAATGTTTGAAAAGCTTTAGCTAAGTATCCATCATCAAGAACAAGGCCTGAAGGAAAAGTAATTCTTTTCTACTAATTTTTTTCTATTTTCCACATAGCCTATTATGGCACCCCCTGACAAGTTCTATTCCTACTTTTTCAAATCTAGAAAACTAGAGGGATTCTTGACCACTCTCTGATCCAGACCCATGGGTCAATTTAACAAGGCTCTTTATAATTCTCCATCCTTAGATCTAGTGAGCATGGCTGACTTACTATATGAATGAAATATGGTTGGCTCCCCCTTCCTGCTCAGTTCTCAGGCCTCACAATGCTCAGCAGGCAGTAGTCAATTTAGTAAGGTCTTATCCATCACAACGGAAAAGATACCGGGCATTGACTTGGTGAAGGGAAGATAAATCATGAGAGGGTTACCCATTCAGGCAAAGCTGAATGACACTGACAGAGCCCCGCGTGAAAGCTCATTCTGTGTTTGCCTGTACAATATCTCATTTGTCGTGAGCTTCTCTTGCCAATGATATCGGTGGCCTCCCCTCTAGGAAGTCTTCTCTCTTTATTCCCTTCAACGAGTCTCCCAATTGGGTAAAATGAAAGAAACACCAAGGAGACGATGCTGTTATGATCTGAAAATTCAAGTTCAGAAATATTTTCCATCTTTTCTCTTTGCTACAACAAAAACTAACTGTACAATTTTGTTGTTTTATGTGGGAATAGAGGAGACAGCCCTGGTAGGTGGAATTTAAAATGTTAATTGGGTCACACGGCATTATTCCATAGTCAGTCTTGAAATTCTCACTAAAATACACTTGATCTCCATGCCATTCTGTTTGGAAATAAGTAATATATTCTCTTATATTTCTCAGTTCTCAGAAATCTAAGAACAATTTTGGAAAATAAAACATTTTAAGCATTTCATTAATTGGTATAATTTTAATGTAAACTGATAAAATGAAGTAAGAAAAGCTATCTATGTTTTTCTCTTAAATTTTCATAGCAGTGTGTTGAATCTTAAAAGTTAGTTGACTATTCCAAACCCGTGAAAGTTAAGTCAAAAATCAAGTTAGTTTTATATGGAATCAGATAACTTGGCACTAAATATTTTCACATCATGGTATAGGAATTTTTAAAGACAAAAGATATTGCAGGTGTTGATGCTAAATAACATTGTAAACCTATTATTATTTTTCCTTGTAATATTAAAAAAAACTTGAAATGATTTAAATAGCCAATTACTAGTCATTCTTATACTCTTGTTAGTGAGGCAGATAGGAACATTGAGTCCTACTGTATAAGATTTTGACCATTTCTCCAAGGTATTAATAAATTGACACTAGTAATACACTCTAACATTTCAAAGGATAAAAAGAAACTATATAGTTCATTGTTTCTCTTCTTAATTTAATCATTTGACATAGTACATAAGATACTAAGGAAAATATAAGAAATATACTGCTCTAAGGTAAATTGAGAAGGGTTGAAGTTTTGAGCTTATCTTTAAAGTTCCTATTGTATTGACAAGAATGGAGGAAAAATTTTCTTTTTTGCAGTTTTTGGCCGGGGCTGGGTTCTGAACCTGCCACCTCCAGTATATAGGGCTGGTGCCCTACTCCTTGAGCCACAGGCACCACCCTGGAAAAAAATTTTTAAAATGAAAAAATGAAATATGCGAATTGACACTATACTTTCTATATCTCACTTGTACCTTCAAGACAAAACACTTAGCTATTGAGTTATATCTACTAATATATAGTCATTTTAAGAGATATTTATTATATATTTCAGTTTGCAGAACATAAGTACAATGAATACAGTAGGACCATCTTTTATGAATGATAGCTTCATTCTGAAATATTTTAACAATTACTAAATTTCAGTATAAAAAGGATTTATGAAAGCTATTTAAAATATCGATGTTATAAGAATATTGAGAATTGTTATTCATATGCTAACCTCCTGAATAAAGGAACTTAGAAATTGCAGACTTCCAGTAGAATCAGATAAGAAAAAAATCAAAAGTTCTATCAAAATATTCATTTAAAAAAACCTTCTAGGATGTCCATAATACTTTCTCCATAGAATGTCTTACACTAATCAATCTCTCTGATCTCATAGTATGCTATTTCCCAAAATGTTATAAATTTTAGTTTCAATAAATTTTATCATAATGGTATATGTTGTATTGAACTGATATATTATTCTAAGAAATGTCATCTCCTGTAACATATCAAAGTAGAAGCAATTGTCATAGAAAAACTACATGAAGAAAATTCACTTGCAAAGATATATCCCAAATGCTTAATAGTACAATCTGTATCTGCCTGTATATTTCTAGCATAGACATAATTAAACTCTACAGAATATATTTCATTATATGACCTTTAAAGTACTAACTACAAAGTAAATCTCTCAACATGATAAATTATATCCATTATTTACAATCACCAATTATTTAAAGATACATTTTTTGTCTCAAAAGGCAACACAACCACTTTTAAAATTTTTTAAAGAAGTTATAAAAATTTTTCATCTGATTAAGAGAGGGATACCAAGTATTTCTAAATTTAAAGAAAGGGTATCTATAAACTACTGGCTTGTTGATGTAAGAAATAATGACATTTCAGAGGTGCTATTTGCAGGTAACTACATGAGATAACGGCTATGTTGGTTAGACTGATTGTGGTAATCATCTGGCAGGGTACATGTAGGTCAAAACATCATTGTACACCTAATATACATATACGTTTTTATTTGTTAAATATGCCTCAATACATGAGCAGACATCATGCTAGAAGTCACATTTGAAAACTGATATATAGAGATGCAGAGAGGAAGCGAAAACTTAAGGTAGAACAAAATGGTCAAATCTGGAACATATTCATGGTGCTGACATACTTATGGAATAGCAGTCCTCTTTTGTAAGGATTCTGTAGAGTGGGAATAAGTTTGGAATGCATGCTTGGTTTAGATTTTAGCGAGCTTTAAATATTTGCTTGAGGAATGCCAACAAAGTGAACTTGTATTCTCAGAAGAAATAGAAGATTGGATAGTTTTTGAGCATGAATACAACATAATTGGATCTGAATATTTGGATAATTAATGTGACAGGTTTATACTGAATAGAAAATGGAGAAGGGAGAGGAGATTCAGAGGCTGCACAGTGGTCGGGCTAAAGATATTTAAATACAACTGAAATAAGATACACAAGATAGAGAAGAGGGGGAATCTATAGGAATTCCTAGCTTGTAGTAGAGAGAGGAAGGGAAATAAAGGTCTTGAAAAGTAATTTGCAAACCTGGTCAAAAACAGTAACACGCAATGTGCAGAATTTAATTTCAGCATCAGTATGAAGGTCTCAGCAAACTCCCATCTCCGTGACTAGTATCTTTTGGTGATCCTTTCCTAGGTTCCAAATAATGCATTTTAAAAAACCACACACACACACACACAGATACCATATTGGAAATATACTTTTGCAGAATAAAGTATTTGATATCAATTTCCACATTCTCCTCCATACCACTCTGTCATATACTTAAAAATAATAATACACAGCTTAGGGACTATATTAAGCTACCAAATTTGTTTGCATAGTTTTTATAAACTCTTTGCAATCTCTCAGTAACTTTGCATTTTTTTTCTCCATAGAAATGTATTAAGGGAGTTTTAAAAAGATACAAAAAGATTTTTTTTTATGAAATCTATTTTTAGCTACAGGTTTTCCCTGTGACAAAATAAAATATGTTAGAACAAGTTTTAGGCAACATATGAGAAAAAATAGGTGTTCTTTCCACCAAAAATTCAAAAAAAAGTAACTACATGAGATAACGGCTATGTTGGTTAGACTGATTGTGGCAACCATCTGGCAGAGTACATTATGTCAAAACATCATTGCACACCTAACATACATATACATTTTTATTTGTTAAATATGCCTCAATACAGCTGCAGAAATGTAACACTGACTAAACAGGATTTTTCTGTAAGTATACTAGTGCATGCATAATTACGAAAGTCATGAATTGAAACCTTCATCCCAGTGAGGCACGATGTCCTTACTGCCTCCTCCCGTATTTCTTTCCGCCCTCCTCTTTTCCCCAGCGTCTGCTTCTCCCACCCCACCCATCTCTACCCACTTCTCTTGTACCCTCTAAGCCTTTGGCTTTTCTTATTTCTTCATATCTTTCCTTTATATTTTTATTTTACTTTTGCTGATGAAGTGTCCCTGAGACATATACTTACTGTTATTACAGCATCAATAATCTTGATATAGCATCAATACTCTTGATGCTGTAATATTAGGACAACAATTATACAGATTAATTATTGTATTCATTTTCACCAAAAATATCAAAGTAAATTTTTTGTCTAATCAAACTCACACACATACACAAACATACAAACCTTCTATCTGAAAAAAAATTTACATTGCTTAAAAAAATAACGGAGGAAAGCTATATTCTTTATTCATTGATTTAACTTTACTACTCCCTGTGCTGGGTTTTTCCCCCCCATGATTGGTTAGAAAAAACAAGTTCAAAATATAGTATGTTACATAATGATCTTTATCAGCTTATAAAGATCAAAAATTCCATTAATTTTCTTACCAGTAATTAATTAACTTTCACAGAATTTGCTTCACTGATTATAAACATCTGTGCTTAAAAAATATTATTTTTCTTGAAAGATTTTAAGCACACATTTGGCCTAGCTCAGGGGGATACAGCTCTTTATAGGTAGCAGGCTATTATGTGTTTACTACGTTCAGTATATACAGGAATTATTTGTTCAAATTTATTCATTATCACAAGGGAAGAGGGTCAGTAGTAAGCCATTTGCAGAGCTATTTTTTTTTTCAAAATTCATATTATAACTTCACAGTTTAAACAAGAATTTTAAGAAAAGAAAAAGAATGTTTAAGATTTTCAAAATCATAAGAATAGAAAAATAGCTAATTCTACATAGGAAATAATTGATTATAGGAACAGTGTAAATTTAGTTGAATACATGGTAAAGTTCTTTTAAATTATCTCTGGTTAATCTTACCAATTAACATGTAAAATTTTATTTGCCTTGATCTTCAACTTAGGTATTATTCAGTTTTGTCTATGTAAAATTTAAGATCGACTCTGTTGGTTAATACAAAGTTTTCAGATGTTATTTTTACTCTCTTGGCTGCTGAGTGAATGGTTTGACTCTAACACGTGTCACGAATCCTTCAGACATGAACAATCAACATTTTGCTACATGAAGGACAGTATAGTATGAGTTTAAAAGTCCAATAACTAGTTTGAGAACTAAACACATATATTTCAAAATGAATAATTAGAACATTGTGCAACTTCTTGGCTTTCTTATGTTACTCACCATTTTAAACATGTGTTTTAAGTTTTTAGGGAAAACATTTTATAAAAATATAGAATAAATATTCATATTGACTCTTACAATAGTCAAGTTACACAACAGCTCAATAGTGCCATATTCCCAATGTAATTAGACTTCAGAAAAACAACTTATTGAAAATATTCAAATAGTCCATTAAAGCAATGAAGTAATGGGGTTTTAAGAGAACAAGCTACATTGAAAAGTTCAAACTGAAGTCAGTTGCATCCTTTTGGGTTCACAGTAGAACATGATTTTATTTCACTGACTTAAATGAGTTTATACTTAAAGTTTCTATAGTTTGCCACCTAAAAGAGGTGCCAATAATATCATGGAGTCAATTGTAGTACTGAAAAATTCTGTGAAAATATTAATTTTTTAAAAATTATGGCTATGCCGGGTAGTTCAAATGGCATTCAAATCAAAATGCTGAAGTAAGCGTTTACCTTTTGAATAATTATTGCCTCACACAAATACTTATCTTCTAACACATACTTGTGCCTTAAGTAGGGAAGAAAAAGTGTTTCCTATATGTAGTAAATACAGTAATGAATGAAATACATTTCTGAGACTTTTTTATTTTCCTACTTATTTTTACTCATAAAAGATGAGTTTATTCTCCAATGAAGCACACGATATTAATATGATAATTAATAGATGCTGCCATTTTATGCGATCACTTTCCCATGGTAATGAAAGTGATTTTAGAGTTGACGAAGAGGTTAAGTTGCGATGTCACACAACGCCAAATTTAATTTGAAATTAAGACCATGACTAAGTCATGAAAATGTTCGTGTGACATACTTTGAATAAGATTTTATTGTTTTGTTTATAAGTATTTGTTTACCTTTTTCTTTTTAATCTTCTAGAGAAAAATGTTTTGCCGGGTTATCTGTTGGGCATCAAGTATGAAAGGTTCCCCCAGTGGTCCTCACCAAGAAGCAGAAGATTAAGTACCCACAATATTTTGTTTGGAACCAAGAGTACATGTTTAGGAAACCAAGGATGTTCATGATTACAGTTGCTTAGGATTAGGGCGCCGGCCTGAATTAAATCCAGGAAGGATTTTAAATATTGCAGCACCATTTTTCTGTTTTGCTGAATAATTGGTAACACTAGATTACAAGATTTGCAAGCCCCCAAGTTGCTGTATTTTCATAAGGAAAGGTTCCTTTCATTCAAGCTTAATAAGCTTGGCCTTATCAGCTTTTCTCACATCAGCCCAAGTGTCACATTTGGACTGGGGGAAGCTTGTTAGCAGTAATTACCAGCAGTAGGTTCTATTATTTGCCAAAGTAATTTTCACTGCTAAGTACCACCAAAACTGCCTCAAGCCTTTAATTTTTTCCCTTCCTCTTGCCTTCCTTTGCTTTCTTTTAAGTTAGTGCATTTTCCCATGATACTGCTCTCTGTGGTGTGGGACGAGGCGGAGGCGGCCGCTGGGTATCAATGTGCTCCCGAGACATGGGGTCAGGCCTAGCGAAAGGCTTTCACAAACAGAGCCTGAACTCTATTAGAGATGCAAATCCACTCTCTGAGTAAGGATTGTTTCAGCCACATAATGGGGACTAAGGAATTCCAGAGCAGCTCTCCTTTCAGCCTGGGCCCTTTGTCTGCGTCTTAGCAAATTTCAGCAGCCTGTTTAAACTCCCGCTATTGTCCCCTTGGCTTCATTGATTTCTCTGCCTGCCACCAACTCACAATGGACTGATATGAACATCTTTGTTACTGCTTTTGTACTGTATATCAGAGTAATGTTTCAGCAGATTGAGGCCTAGGAGGAAGAATTAAACCTGTACTACACAGAGCATGATGAATTGCGGGATTTACATATCATTTCGAGACTTTGGGGCTGGGGGTTGGTGCTTAATGCTGTTGTGTCTCAAAGGATGTTGTCCGAAGACAGAGTGACAGAAAAGGAAGTGATTTAGATAGTCCCTGACAGCTTAATACGCAAAATATGGGACAGATTGGGGAAATTCACAGGCATCTTATCGTTTTCCTATACATCCGTCTCTTCGTTTGGTTCACATGAAGGAACTTGGTGTGATAATCTCATTTTACTGTTGCAGAACCTAAAGAGATAGAATGTGGAACATTGTTATTTTAGATACCATTATATTCAGCTGACAAAGTCTTCCCACTAGTTGAGAGCTTCGTCTTGGAAGTAAGATTTTCAATGTTAACAATAGTAATCGTTTCTAAAACATATCATTATCCTATTTGTGAAGCCAAGAGTTCCTTACCTGGTGTTGAGGTTTTTCTAAGCATGTATTTTTAAAGACACTGAAGTGATCTATTCACTATGAAAGGTTTCCTGCTAATATTGAAAGATTATCATGAAGTCAGTATTATGACAATAAATGTTTGGTAACTGGTTATCCCACAGGCTAACAAAACTGATTTGTTGCCTTGCTGATTTCATTTTGTGCATACTTCCACCATAGCCAATTTCAGCCTGCCAGTATGTACCCACTGGATGTGGAGCTGGAAAAGGAACATACCAGCCTGGCTTCTGGGAGGCTGACTAGCCAACTCAAGCCCAAACTGAGCATGTCTGGTTGCATTTTACAATACAGGATGACCAGGACTTTGCTCACTATTTTAAATTGCACACGAACCTCATAGCCACCTTGTATTTTGCTATAAAACAGCAGCTTTCTCAAGGATCCTACAACTTTGGCGAGCAACATTAGAGAAGTGCATAGACAGACAAATAATGGTGCTTAAAATAATTATAGTGGTTTGTCAAATAAGAAACATCACTTTTATGGTTAGCATAATTTATGTGTAAACTATTTTTCCCCTTTATTGATTTATTTTTAACCAGTGTCTCTCAGCTCTATATCGTATGTGATCAGCATCAAAATGAATGGGGAAGAATGAACCTGAATAGACTCATTCTATATGCTTCAAGTTTCCAAGAGGCAGATAGTGGAGACAGAAGGATTTTTTTCCACTTCTTGGTTTAAAAGGAAGATTCATTTATTGATAATAGTAAATATACTTACAGAATAACGTGTTATAGCTTCTATTAATGTGCACATTAAGACCCTTTATGAATATTTTTTGTAATAGAAGGAGATGAAGAAAAATTGTTTTTAAAAACATGCCGTTTATAAGCCAAAAATCATTGACTCGTCTATAATTCTCTGGATACACAATGCAGTTTTGCACTTGTATACCATTGCATCTGTTATTCTCCATATTTTGAGTGCCCTCTATCACACTTCTAAATTCTTGAGTGAGCTGTCATCTTCCTTATATATAAGTCTATTTGGACACACACGTCTTCCTCTCCTGTTAGTTGGTGAGGTCCTCTAAGGGAAGTCCAATGTGCTTTTGAGTTTTCTATCACCCAGCCATAGCAAACAGTGTGTCTTAACATATAGTGGCTGAAGTGAAATGAATTGAATTATGAAGCATTGGCCTCTTTTTCTTATCTGTGCCTTACTCCTTTTTTTATGTACTCTTGGTTTATATTTGCAATTTCGGTATTTGAAATATTCCTCCTAATTCACTTTCAGAGTGAGATTTCTGAATAAGTTGTAACAGAGCCATCTCTAGATGATATTTTTATCATCTGTGATTCTAATTTTCTCAATTTCAACTTTTTCGTGACGTGGTATATTAATTTCACTTAGGACTTATAAAAGCAGTTTTCCTAATTTTTTCAATTTGTATCTTTAACCATGTATTTGATTGAGAATCAAGATGTGAATCTGTTGAAATTCAATGTTTGTATACTTTTGTATACTTTCAACAATTTAAAAAATAAAACAACTCATCATATTTTTGTCATTTTTTGGCTTGTTTCAAGATTTCTTATGTACCAATTATATGTGACATATAGATCTGCAAGATTCACACATTTTATTTTGTATCAGATCCTTTCTGTGGCCTGCTATTGAAGACAAATCTCTACACAGGTCTTATAGTCAGAAATATCAGTGGTGGATTTATGTCTTCCTGTTACCTTTAAAAAATTCCATTGTCAATTCCAATGCTACTCATTTTACCATTATATCATATGCCATTTATCGCTAGCTCTTAAGGAAATTTAAAAATAGGCCTTACGCATTAAACAAAAATTAATGCAATAAGCTTAACTGTAAAATAAAAAGCTATAAAAGAAAACATGCAAAAATCTACTTGACCTAAAGCCCGTGATGAATTTTTAGATACAATACCAAAAGAATGATCCCTGAGGAAAAAAAAAAATAGATGTTATACTTTATTAAACTTTAAAACTCCTGCTCAGCAAAAATACTGCTAAAAAATGAAAAGGTAAGCCACAGATTAGAAGAAAATATTTGAAAAAAATGTGAAAAGCAACTTGCATCTACAGTATGTAAAATAAAAAACAAATAGATTTAAAATGGACAAAAGTTTTGAAGAAATAATTTAGTATCATGACAAACACACAGCAAGATAGACAACAACATCTGTCATTAGGAAAAGGCAAACTAAAAGAAAAATATAATATTATAGACCTACTCAAATATTTCAAATCCAAAAAATATGAGTACATAAATTGCTGCTGAAGATACAAAGCAATGGGAACACCCATTTGCTGCTAGTAGAAATACAAATGGTACAGTCACTTTGAAGGACAGTGTGTACTTTCTTAAAACCTTAAACAGAATCTTACCATGCAATGCAGCATTTGTGCTGGGAGATTCCTATCATCTGATTTGAAAAATTACAGCTACATACACAATGGAACATAAAATTTATCGATTAATTTATAACAGCTCCAAACTGGAAGCCACCAAGATGTCCTTTAATAAATGCATGGATAAACAAGCCATACTACATATATAGAATGGAATACTATTCAGTGATGAAAGGAGTAAGACTTAAATAATGAACAAAATATACAGATTATTCTTAAATGCTTCCTATTAAATACAGAAAACCAGTCTAAAAATGCTGAATGCCGTATGATAAATTATATGACCAAACTCTAAAAAATCAAAGGTACAGTAGTTTAGAAAATGGGAACAACTGAATACTCATGGCAAAGAAAAATTTTAAGATGATAAAATTATTCTGCCTGAAAGGGTGATGGTATATATACAACATAAATGCAGTTGCTAAACCTTTAAAAATTTATAGCACATAAGCACAGAATGAGAATTTTAAAAAATATGTGTAAATGTTTTAAAATCATGTCGAAGTTTGGAAGATTCTCAGGATAGGATGCAGACTGAGATAAAAACCATAATTATACTAAAATATATTAAATAACCTCATTGATTGGTTTGGAGTATTAAATTGCTAACCTAAGAAATTTTGGAAATGAGTAGAGACTGTAAGATGAAGGGCAAAAACAAATGTACAACCTGGGTGTGGTAGTTCATGTCTATAATCTTAGCACTCTGGGAGGCTGAGGCAGGAGGATTGCTCAAACTCAAGAGTTGGAGGCCAACCTGAGAAAAAGCAATACTCTATCTCTACTAAAAATGGAAAAAGTAACTGAGTGTTGTGATGAGTGTCTGTTGGTTGTCCCAGCTGCTCAGGAGGTTGAGGGAGGAGGATCACTTGAACTCAGGAGTTTGAAGTTGCTGTGAGCTAGGTTGATGCCACAGCATTCTAGCCTGGGCAACAGAGTGAGACTCTGTCTCAAAAACAAACTAAAAAAGTAAATGTACTTAAGTACTAGACTTTTGTTGATGAAGTTATTTTCCATGGAGTACAGGTTAACACCACTATCTAGGCATATTGTATAAGTATGTAAATGAATGACAAATTAAGAGAGGTCTGTCACTGTTGGAGTAAGAGGTTACAGCCACACAAATAGAGCTTAGCACGATTCGGGGAGTAGTAAATTACAGTTGGAGGCCTCAGTATTGTAGGAAAAGAAAAATAACTTTTTCTTCAGCCCTCCTAAGTTCTTAGTTGAAGTCGAAGCTTGTAACAAAAGACAGATTAATAAGTGAAGAACAGGCGGAAGTTTATTAATGTGTATATTTCATATATATGTGGGGGACCCCCCCCAGGGAATAAGCACTTCTCAAAAAGGTGCCTTTGAATTCCACCTTACATATCATCTTCAAGAAAGACCAGCAAATTTCTAAAGAAGTGACAAAACAAAGGAAAAGGACATTAAGCCCTGTAGGAGCCGCAACTTGTGGGAAGAAAAATAAACGGCAGAAAAAGGCTGGTTGGTAAAGCTGGTTAAGGTCGATCCTCTGGTGCTGTCTCCAGACCCCAAATGGTCTAAAGTCATCTTCATGGTGAACCTTTGCTCTTCCTGGGGGGAGTATATCTTTTCTCTTTATAAATCTATGTCCTACCTTTAGGCAAATACAAGGAAGGCAGAGAGTTTTCCTGCCTCTGCTTCTTAATTGCCATTAATATTTGGGAAGTGGTACATTCTGGTGTTCCACAGTATGAACTCATGCTTAGCCTAATATAGGTATACATAAAGTACATATTTCAGATTTATATATGTTGCACATATATATTCCCTCACTATATCAGCTGAGAGGGCCCAGAGGCACCTTCAGTATCAATGGCTACACCTAGGTTACATATCTTGTTTTCTCATACTGGTCCCTAAGAATAGGAGGCAAGACATTCTTAAGAATTAGCTGATTCTCAGAACATATGATATAAGAACCTGGATCATCTGTAGTGTGATAAAGTAAGAAAGTGCAAATAAACCTCCACACACAGACAGAAAAGCCACATAAAAATGCAGTAATGGGACGCATCAAATAGACAGGGAAGCCAACTGAAAGACCTCTCGATGGTGAAAGCTAAAACAACTTGAGCACCAAAATAAATAAGGTAATATCGAATTATAATCCAAAATAATTATAAATAAGATAAATAGCATCACATCATAGAAAGATAGATAAATGAGCAAATAATCAAATTAGTTCAGGAGAAAAAATAAATATGCGATACAGAAGAATTCCAGATAAGTTAAATAGAAACTAGCCTCAAAGAGATGTAGGATTACTCTCCATTTCTTAACTGTGTTACCGGTCCCTAAGAATAGGAGGCAAGACATTTTTAAGAATTAGCTGATTATCTGAGCATATGAAATAAAAATAGAAATTTTTTCCAAGCATATTCTGGAAAGAAAGAGAAAAGATTTAACATTGTATAGCAAAGAAACCTGAGAAACACTACTTCATCAAGACACTTAAGGTCAATGTCAAAAGTAAAGCAGACAGACAAGTGGCTAACAAACGTGAAAAAATGCTCATTGTTCCTAATTATCAGAGAAATGCAAATCAAAACCATCCTGCATATTATCTAAACCCAGTGTGAATAGCCCACATAACAAAATCTCAAAACTGCAGATGCTGGTGTGGATGTGGAGAGAAGGGAACACTTTTACACTGCTGGTGGGACTGCAAACTAAAACAACCTTTTTGGAAACAAGTATGGAGAACTCTCAAAGAACTCTACCTAGACCTCCCATGTGATCCTGTAATCCCATTACTGGGCATCTACCCAGAAGGAAAAAAAAAATCCTTTTAGTATAAGGACACTTGAACTAGACCGTTTATCGCAGCTCAATTTACAATCACCAAAATGTGGAAATAGCCCAAATGCCCACCAACCCAGGAATGGATTAACAAGCTTGTGGTATGTGTATACCATGGAATACTATTCAGCCATTTAAAAAGATGGAGACTGTACATCCTTCGTATTAACCTGGTGGAAGTGGAACACATTATTCTTAGTAAAGCATCGTAAGAATGGAGAAGCAAGAATCCTATGTAGTCAATTCTCATATGAGGACTGTTGCTGACCTAGTATATGATGGAGGGTGGGGAAAGGGGAGAGCAGAGAGAGGGAAGGAGGGAGGAAAGGGGAAAGGGGAGAGCAAAGAAAGGGAATGAGGGATGGGGTGGGAGAAGGGAAGAGCAGAGAGGGAAGGAGAGAGAGGGTGGGGGGTCACGCTGTGTGACACAACTTTTGGGGGCAGGACACATTTATAAGAGGGACTTTCCCTACCAAATGCAATCAGTATAACCTGGTTCTTTGTACCCTCAATGAATCTTCAATGATTAAAAAAAAAAGTAGTTAGTCATGTCTGTAATATGTAATACTCTTTTATAAGTTTTGTTTTATTTTTGATTGAAAAATAATTGTATACTCGTGTATGTGGGATAGAACATAATGTTTCATTACATGCATACTTTGGGGAATGAGTAAATCAAACTAATTAGTATGTACAGTTCATATGATGAGATTTAAATGGCCCTTTACCCCTGTGGTCTTCCTTTTTAAGAACCTATCCCTGCAGTTTAATCATGAAAAAACTACCATCCAAACTCAATGAAGTGACATTCTACAGAATGCCTAATCAGCACTCCTCAAAACTTGTCACTGTCATACACCACAAGCAAAATCTAAAAATCATCCTGGCAAATAAAAATCTTAGGAGGCAGCACAGCTAAATGTGATGCGGTGTGTAGATGACATCCAGAAACTGAAAACGGAAATTAGCTAAAAACCATGCAAACCTGAATAAATGGTGGACTTGTGTTAATAATAATTTATCAATTAATTGTGACAAATAAACCAACATAATATGAGAACTTAGTGTGAGATATATAACAATTCTCTAATCTCTTCTTTTCTATTAATCTGAAACTATTTTAAACTTAACAGTTTATTTAAAATACACAAAGAAATTTCATTTAGGCCAAAGTATAAAATCTTCTAAAAGTTAGTATGAGGTGAAAATATAGACATTCCAGCTTCACTTCCTCTTACCCCTCCTAAAATAGCTATTTGGTCCTTTTTTTTTGGTGACCAAGTCTCAAACTGTTGCCCTGGGTGGAGTGCTGTGTTGTCACAGCTCACAGCAACCTCAGACTCTTGTTAAGCGATTCTCTTGCGTCAGCCTCCCAAGTAGCTGGGACTACAGGTACCCACCACAACACCTGGCTATTTTTTCATTGTAGTTGTCATTGTTGTTTGGCAGGCCTGGGCTGGATTTGAACCTGTCTGCTCTGGTGTATGTGGCTAGTGCCCTACCCACTGAGCTACAGGCCCCAAGCCTATTTGGTCACTTTTGGATTGTGACAATTGTAATATAATCCCAGTGTCTTTTCCTCGCTTAGAGACTCTTTCACGATGGACTCCCTGATTTTGTTCTTTTTTTTTTTTTTTTTTTTTCAGATTTCTCAGTTTTTTTTAAATTTATTTTTATTTTTTTATTAAATCATAGCTGTGTACATTAATGCAGTCATGGGGTAAAATGTGCTGGGTTTTTTTTTTTTACTTTTTTTTTTATTTTTTTTTTATTTTTTTTTTTATTAATTGATTTCTGTGTACATTGATGCCAACATGGGGTACATTGTGCTGTTTCATATACAATTTGAAACATCTTCATCAAGCTGGTTAACATAACTTTCATATCATTTGGTTAATCATT
>CAUYQV010171317.1:0-39996 GCA_963574575.1 Galagoides demidoff | reverse complement strand
CCTCCCAAGTAGCTGGGACCACAGGCGCCCGCCACAACGCCCGGCCATTTTTTGGTTGCAGCCATCATTGTTGTTTTGGCGGGCCCGGGCTGGGGATTCGAACCCGCCACCTTAGGTGTACGTGGCTGGCGCCCTAGCCGATTGAGCCACAGGCGCCGAGCCTCTTTCATTCCTTCTATTGCATCTTTATACAACTAGAAGACAACAACAAATATCTAAATTTGCGGTCCTTCATGGAGAGGAGACCTGGTGTCAATGACCCCCTGGCTCCTGCTGTTCCTGGTCACCATTGACAGGTGTGGCGTATAGTGGAATGTCTCCTTTGGACTGAGACTTGGCTGCTTCAGACCCAGCTTCAGCACTTGTTAAAGGAAGGAGCCTAAGGATTGTCTAAGCAGGATGGGCTCGCTGACAGGACCCCAGCCTTTTACTAGGGCACAGTCTTCTCATGGTATTTCTTCTATCATCAGAAGGAAAACTTTTAAATCTTTGGAATGTTTCTTCTGAGGTGGCCATATTTGTAGCTGGGGCTTCTCTTCTCTCGTGACCTGCCTATTAAAAGTGAGGCTGTTATATTGTTGTTTTAAGTGCTTTGCATTGAAAAGTGAGACAAAATTTGGTTATACTAGAAATGAAATCATTTCCAAGGTCACCAAGCTGCTGATCTGTTAACATTTATTACTTTAGCTTTCATATTTTTCTGCTTTCCCTTTTCATGGGAAAGGATCATTACAAATAGACCTTACAGGATTATTGGAGTTATATTTATGTATTCTTAGTATTCATTAATGGATTTGAGAAATATACATTCCTCATTTCCATCTCCAAATGGATCAATTTAATTAGTGACTTAGGAGGAAAAATATATACTTCCACCAACAAAATTCGGTGGAGTTTTGAAAAAAGTGTTGGCAGAGTTATAAATAAAGTGTTCTTTAAATGTGTGATATGACCCAAAAATGAGACTTCATATCATGCCATCAGGTGGACCAAAGCTCTATCTGAGTTCTGGCCATGTTGCCTGAGTGACCCTGGCTAATTCTGGGAATGGAGATTATTATTTATGTTTCCCCCCGTGGATATAAATTTGTGGCCAATACAGGTTTGATTGAGTTGTGTGTTTGCTGCTGAATTCTAGCCTTCCCAAGGGCCACCTGTTGAAAGATGTGGCATTCAACCTTCTGCATTCCTTCAGAATTAGATACCTCATGTAAGTCTACTTCAGTCAGGGATCCTATAGGGGAATTTGGTACCTTCTTAATTCACTGTCCAGTGGATAATTTACCAATCAAGGAATGTTCAGCTATAACTAAAACATAGCTATCTCTCAGAAGCATGGAGTAATTGGCAAAAAACAGGTTACCAATATCATACTTTCTGTTTTCTGAATTTCTAGTATATGCCTTAGAGGTCTGGCTGGTTGTGGCGTATCAGCCACCTCCTCACCCCTCTCTCTTCTTTTCTCTTTCTCTCTCTTCACTTTCTCTATTTTCTTTTCCCTCTCTCTTTCTTCCTCTCCCTCAGCCTCATACTGCTCCATTTCTTTTCCTTATTCAAGATTCTGGCAGTAGAGTGTTAGGGTTATAAATAGTTTGCTGGTGCTAGGTATATTTGGGTTCTAACAGAAACCTTTTGAAATATTAATGTATAAAATACAGACAGTAAGTTACATAAATCTTAAGTACATAGTTTGAAGCGTTTTTCACACACACATCCATGTAACCACACAGATCACTTAGCATTCCGCCACTCCCTCCTGTTGAATTCTCTTCCCTCCCCAAAGTAGCCAGGATTCTGATGCTATTACACTAGATTAATTTCCCCTATTCTTGAATTTCACTTAAGTGGAATCATAAAGTACTTATTTTTTTGTTCTAACATCTTTTACTAACATTGCTCTGTGGGATTCATCCATGGTGTCTGAGTTTTTTATTTCTGTGTAGTCTTTTATTGTCTACCATGGTCTATTTATCCATTCTCTTGTTGATTTGAATTGTCTCCAGTTTTCAGCTACTGCTGTGAGCATTTTTATACATGTGGACATATGTGCTCAATTCTAGGAGTAGAATTGCTGGATCACTATGTAGGCATATGTTCAGCTGTAATAAATATTGCCGAACAGTTTCCAAAGTAGTTGTATGAATTTGCACCCATACCTACACTGTGCAAGAGTTCCAATTCTCATCCTCAGAAACATTTGGTGCTGTCAGTCTTCTTAATTTTTTTTGTCACCTTCATGGATATACAGTGGTGATTGTGATTTTTTTTGTTGTTGTTGATGCAGTTTTTGGCTGGGGCTGGGTTTGAACCTGCCACCTCCAGCATATGGGGCCAGGCCCCTACTTGTTTGAGCCATAGGCACCACCCCTCATTGTGATTTTAATTCTTATTTTTCTGATGTAGAATGATAAGAGCTATTTTTTAGATGCTTATTGTCTGTTTGGATATCCTGTTCAAGTCTTTTCTCCTTTTTCTTTTCAGTTGGATTGTCTTTTTCTTTCTAATTTATAGAAAGAACTGGGTTTTAAAGTCTGGCTGTGTTGCTTATTAGCTGTGCTTCCATGGTTGCCTAACCTTTTTGAACTTCCTCTGTAGAATGGAGCTAGTAATTTATAGGTTGTGATGAGAATGACATGTATCCCTAGTAGAGTTTGAGGCACAAAAAGAGGGCATGGGTGAATGGTATCTAAATTTTAAAAAACTTACAGAAAATATTCTTATATCAGGCGAATAGCCCATTAAGATACTCTAACCTTGTGTGCTCTCTTTTCTTCTCTTTCCTTGTGTGCTCCTTTTCTTTTTTTTTATACTTGTAGTACAAAAGGAAAGACAGTGACTGCATCCATATTACACAATAGGCTGAAGCAACTGATTTTACAAAGGGGCAGTAGAGGTCATAGCAATTTGCCTAAGAATTTTGTCTTTGAAAGTAGTATGTATGAAAACCAGAACTGAGTTTCTGAAAAGTAAAGAATAAGATAAAATGTAGTTGTGGGAGCGAATTAAAGAGATTCGCCTTCCCTGGGCAGTGGTGGGAGCATCCGGGAGTGGGAGGTGGGCTTTGCTTACTGCCTGTCCCTACCTTGTCAGTTAGTCCTCAAGAGACTCAGTTTCCTCATTTACAAAGTAGAGATAAGAGCGCCTACCTTAAAGGGTTGTGGAAGGCTTAGCACAGACAGTGCCTGGACTCCTGAAAGCACATCAGACCTGGGGTTGCTGTGAAGGATAGTGTTCACAGTGAGTGATGATAAAGATAACTACCTCTGGCTGGGAGCCGTGGCTCATGCTTGCCTGTTATCCACTCAGGGAGGTGGGTGGATCCCTTGAGCTCAGGAGTTCAAGAGCAGCCTAAGCAAGAGTGAGACCCTATCTCTACTAAAAAAAAAAAAAAAATTACCTGGGTGCCTGTCATCCCAGCTGCCTGAGAGGCTGAAATAGGAAGATCACTTGAACTCAGGAGTTTGAGGTCACTGTGATGCCAGAGCACTATAGACTGGTCAACAGTGTGAGATTCTTATCTCCCCTCCCCCCAAAAAAGATAACCACTTGTATTAACAGAGGCATTGTCTACCTTTTCTATTGCTAGGCCTGGTGAAAAGCTGCTTCAGGGGCAGAGGAAATAGCAGTTTCAGGCAGTGGAGTGACTTGTAAAATGAATCGTCTGCTGGGGGAGGAACCAGTACAGGTGCCAACTGTCCCAACAGTGAGGCACTGTTCCTGGATGTCTGTTTGCAAATGAGGCTCATGTATGTTGGGGATGACCTGGGTATCTCAAACCGTATTGTAGTGAATTATGTTGCTGTAACTGATGTATTTCCAGAATATATAGAAAAAATCAGAATGGAAAACAAATCACAGTGGCATAGGCAGTTATTGGAACTTGCCTTAAGAACCCATATCAGTGTTGGCCTGAACTGATTTTCAAGGGAATTGTCAGGAAAAACAGCCTTTTCAGCTTTCATGGCATTGAGATGTGGACAGATAAGGGCTGGCTCATATCCCATCTATTTTCTGGCTTCATGATGTTTGATAAGTTACTTCCCTGAGGTCTCCTAACTTAAAAAACTGCAACAATAGTATCATCTCCATGGATTCTTAGGGAGGGTTAATTAATGTAATACGTGAGAAGCACAAAAAGAGGCTCATAGTACAAAAATGCATCCATGTGTCTCTGGTGAGTAAAAGTCTGCACTCTGTGTTAATTTTAAGGATAAGTAGTTGAGTGCAGTGGCTCCTGCCTATAATGAAACCAAGAACCCAAGCTCAATGAGAAACAACTGCATACCACCCTGAGCAAGGGCGGGATCCCCGTTCCCCACCCCCCATCTCTACTAAAAATAGAAAAACTAGGCAAGCATGATGGTGGGTACCTGTAGTCTCAGCTACTTGAGAGGTTGAAGCAAGAGGATATCTTGAACCTAAGAGTTTGAAGTGTTGTGAGCTATGACTCCAGGCCACAGTCCTGGGCAACAGAGTGGCACTCTGTCTCAAACAAAACAAGGATAAGTATTTAGTGGGCAGAGTTGAATAGATGTGAAGGAAGAAGGAAGTGGTTTGTTAAATATAACTCCCCTGCCACATAGTAAGACTTGCTGGACCATATCTCTGTGTGGTGGGTAAAAAGTGAGCTTTATTTCAGAATTTGGTTCTGTAATTCTGCCCCCAAAATGCTTGATTGATATTTGCTTAAGCAATTGCAATATTGATATAAGCAATATTGATATGAGGCTCATGTACATTGGGGATACTTATATAACAGGGTATACAGGTATACATACTACTGTATAACAGATCTATTATCTGATGGGCCATTAAAATGCTAAGAGTAATAGTGTAGACTTATTTTTTTCTCTCTTCCTCATTAACTCTGATCTGCTGAAAGCCCTTCAGCATGTTTTAAAAGTAGGTCAGACACTCTGGAAGGTTCTGGTTGGCCTACAAGGACTGTTGTTTTTCTTTATTGCCAACTTGTGGGCTCTCCATCACTGATTCTTTGTCCCTCTACAGGAATCCAGCACTTTTTATAGTGGCACATGCACCCCACCCCCAAAACACAATTGCCATTCACATCATATCCCCCAGCAAGAATCAAATCTTTTTTTCCTGCCCCCTTTATCTATTTGTTGTAGCAGATTTGTTCAAGGGCTCGTTTGGCAGGTATGTGAGTGTAGTATGAAGTTCTGTAGGTGAAGAGTTCTAACATGCAGCTGGTGAACATTATGCTGAGAGTCCTAATTTGTGTTCTGAAGCCAGCAAGAGTCACAGCACAAAAGACAAAGATGATACTGCCATAGGTTCAAACTAGGTTGTACAGTTTTAACCATGGAAATGTAATCTTGTATAACAGGCCATTCTTTGTAGTGAGGATACAGTTTCTTCTTTCTGGTAACAGGGTCTTGTTTTATCACCCAGGCTAAAGTGCATGGTGTCATCATAACTCAAGGAAACGAAAACTCCTGAGCTCTAGTGCAACAAATTTTTCTTTCTTTCTTTCTTTTTTTTTTGTAGTAATGGAGTCTCACACTCAGGCTGGTCTCCAACTCCTGGTCTCAAGCAATCCTCCTGCCTCAGCCTCGCATGATACTAGGACTACAGGCATGATCCATAGTCATACAAATTTATTTATTATTTTTTTTGAGACAGACCCTCAAGCTGTCCCCCTGAGTGGAGTGCTGTGGCATCACAGCTCACAGCAACCTCCAACTCCTGGGCTCAAGCAAGTCTCTTGCCTCTGCCTCCCAAGTAGCTGGGACCACAGGCGCCCGCCACAATGTCTGGCCTTTTTTTTTTTTTTTTTTTTTTTTGGTTGCAGCCATCATTGTTGTTTGGTGGGCCCAGGCTGGATTCGAACCCCCCACCTTAGGTGTATGTGGCTGGCGCCTTAGCCACTTGAGCCACAGTCACCATGCCAGTCATGTAGATTTAAAGAGTCAGTTTTGACAATGTCCCTTGTGCAAAGTCTTAAGTTTTTAGAACATTAATATTCGATAGAGCCATTGTATATGGTTTTTCTCTCATTAGCTTTTTTTTTTTTTTTTTTTGAGGCTGAGTCTCACTCAGGGGTAAAGTGCCATGGTGTCATAAATCACAGCAACCTCAAACTCTCGGGCCCAAGTGATTCTTTGGCCTCAGCCTCCTGAATAGCTGGGACTACAAGCGTCTGCCACAACACCTGGCTATTTTTTTTTTTTTAGAGACAGGGTTTTGCTCTTGCTCAGGGTGATCTTGAACATGTGAGCTTAGGCAATCTACCTGCCTGGGCCTTCCAAAGTGCTGGGATTACAGGTGTGAACCACCGTGCCTGGCCCAGCTATCTTAAGTTGCATGTTTTCATTACATGAGCTGTTTTGGGGCATAACAACTGTTTTCTTGGGAAGCCTGTCAAAAAGTTCATTTGTACCATCTAAATACCATCTAAGAAGATGGTCATCTTTTGCATCTTGGAGAGGAGCAATGCTACTAGAATACTGATACTTTCAGGGAAATGTTCCATGTCTTGTTCTAGTTCCATTTCTTGTTGAAATTTACAGTCATAGGGATTCTGTTTATTCCACATTTGCTATTTGGTTTCCCAGTTGACTAACAAAAGCCAGGACAGTTGTCAATGGGGTTGTCTTTTATAAGTGGGCCACTTCCTCACACATTCATGGTAATTCAAGTTAAAACGCAGCTGGAAAATAGCATTTCAAGCTGGTCTTTTGGTTTCTTTTCTCTTTTATGGTAAAAATCAAAGGTAACACCCGTCACTATTGGCATATAAATAACTGTGATTTATCATTTGTCTTTGTCATTATATGAAAGCCATCATATTCCCTAAGCCATGAAAAAAACATCAAAACAGCAACCCTGATATCACTTCTTTTTTATATGTTGATATTATAATTAGGCCTTTAGCCAATTTAAAAGGCATCAGTTAAATTGGAGCTCTTTCGCTTTTCTTCCCTTTCCCCAGCAATGTTTGTTATTCCTTTAATAATCATTATGCTTGAATGTCAATATCCTAACTGACGTCATTGTCCAGGCCCAACTCTGCATAGAATCCCAACATCACAGGTGAAAATATTACCATTTGGAGAGTGTTTTTCTTTTTTATCAGTGTCTCCTTTGTCATATAACACCAATATCTGAGTCTCAGATACACTTATTTTTCTGCATTTGGAAGTTTTTAAACATAAATGTACGTATTTAATGGTGTAGTCTTTTTCCTTAAAAGCTGCTCATTAAAAGATATATCTTATGATTAATGACATCTTAAAATTGGAAATTTTGATACTACGAAAATTACAAGATGCCATGGTCTGAATATGTCCCCCCAAAGTCAAGTGTCAAAACTTAATGGCTTTCATTTCTGAAGGGTAGCACTGGAAAAAAATGAGGAGGAAATTTGATGGCTAATGTGATAGTATTGAGAGGTAGGACTTATAGGAGGTGATTAAGTCATGACAGGGAGTCTTTGTGGATGGTATGAGGGCCCTTATATAAAAAGAGCTTGAGGAAATGGGTTTCCTCTCTTCCTCTTTCCTGCTGTTTGAGGACCCTGTGTTTGTCCCCACCAGTGATGCTGGAACCACATGCCCTCTTGGAGAAACTAGGCCCTTACTAGACCTTGTCTAGTGCCTTGGATTTTCAGCCTCTAGAACTATAAGCAATAAATTTCTGTTCTTCATAAACTATCCAGTCTAAAGTATTTTGTTAAAGTAGTACAGATGGATTAAAATGCAAAGCTGTTCCTTTTTGTTACTTCTGCTTTAAATTTATATTCAGGCTTGCAAGCCCAGCATGTTAGGAGGCTTTGGTTCCTTAAAGATTTTACCTATAATTAGAGAAAGTTGCCATCAGGTGGGGAGAATGCTGCCCTGTAAACTACCTTTCATGGTTCAGGCAACAGCAGAGTGTATCTAATCCACATTCCCAAATAAGACCTTAGATTTTTTCTTTCAAAGTAATTGTCAGATTCTTTTTTGTTATGTAAGCAATACATATAAGATTCTTTATTAAAAATAGAAGCAACACAATGAATTTCAGCATTCCCTTTGACCATCTCAATACCATCTCAATGCTAATTTCTTTTGTTTAGTTACCATAGATCATCATTTTAAAAATATTCTGCTGAGATTTTTTTAATCATTTAAAAATAGGTATGAACCTATAGAAAACACATAATATGGTTAGGCATGGAGACTTACACCTATAATCCCTGTACTCTGGGATGCTGAAGCTGGAGGATCCCTTGAGGTTGGGAGTTTGAGACCAGTCTGAGCAGGAGTAAGACCCTGTCTCTACTAAAAATAGAAAGATTAACTGAGCATTGTGGCAGGCACCTGTTGGTAGGCTGGAGGTAGGAGGATTACTTGAACCCCGGAGTTTGAGATTACAGAGAGCTATGATGATGCCACTGCACCCTAGCCTGGGTGACAGAGTGACTCTGTCTCAAAAAATAAAATAAATAAATAGTGCTGTGCTCTTCTTTGAAGGCCTGGTAAAAATCTGTCCATAAAATATCCTGATTGGTACTTGTTTTTTTCATTGTGGGAGCTGGGAAGAAGGAGGGAGAAGATACTGTATTAGTAATTCTTTAACTTTGCTTCATTTTAATTATAGTTATTGCTATACTCAGGTTTTCTACTACTTTTTAAGACAATTTTACTAATTTATTATCCTAGAAAATCATTCAGTCTATCTAAAATTTCAAATAAATTGGTATAAAGTTATATATGGTATTTGCTTACACATAAAAATAAGACTTTTTGGATATTTGTATTGCCTGTAGTTTTGGTTCCTAAAGGTAATAATACATGGTTTCTCCTTCCCCTACTCATGGTGCTATTTGTCAAAGGTTTTTCTCCTTTATTAGTGTTTTCATAGAAACAAGATTTTCTCTCTTTTTTTCCCCTTTGTTGCCTACAGCTTCCTATCTCTCTACCTTAATTTCATTATTCCTTCTCTCTATCTTTTCAAATATAATTCAGCCATTTGTTTTAAGAAATTCTTCGCTTTTTAGTTTATTGACAAATGTGTACAACTGTCATCACAATGTAATTTTAGGATTTTTTTTATCACCTCAAGAAAAAACTCTGCAGCCGGGTGTTGTGGCGGGCACCTGTAGTCCCAGCTGCTTGGGAGGCGGAGGCAGGAGAATTGCTTGAGCCCAGGAGTTGGAGGTTTCTGAGAGCTGTGATACCATGGCAGTGTACCCAGGGTGACAGTTGAGGCTCTATGTCAAAAAAAAAAAAGAAAAAACTCTGAATGTGTTAGTAGTCATATTCATTTTCCTTCCAACCCCCACAGCTCTAGGTAATTTCTAATCTACTTTCTGTCTATACATTTGCCTATCATGTACATTTCATACAAACGGAATTTTATTAGTACATGGCATTTTGTGTCTGCCTTCTTTTGATTAGTGTAATGTTTTTGAGGTTCATCCATGTTGTAGTGCATATCAGTATTTCATTCCTTTGATATTGCCCAGCAATGTTCTCTGTATGATACTGCTCTATTCATCAGTTCGAGCAGCAGTCCCAAACCTTTTTGGCTCCAGGGACCAGTTTCATGGAAGATAGTTTTTCAGTTTTTCCATGACGATGCTTGGGGGAGGGTGGTTTTGATATGAGTCAGCAAGCAATTGATTTAGTGTGGTCTCTGCGCATTCAAACCTCTTTGCTGATGATAGTCCTTATTTGCAGCTATTCCCTCGCATGTGCAGTTTACGGTAGGGTTTGGGCTCTTCTGAGAATCTCTTGCAGTCTCCAACCTGATAGGAGGTAGAGCTCAGCTGGTGATGTGAGTGGTGGGAGCAGCTATAAATCCAGATGATGCTGCTTCACTCACTCACCTGCTTCTCAGTTCCTGCTGGGCAGGTCAATGGTCTAGGGGTTGGGGAGCACAGAATTAGAGGACATGTGAGTTGTTTCTACTTTTTGGTGATTATGAATAATAATGCTGCTATGAGCATTCCTGTGCAAGTTTATTTAATTTTATTTTTTTGAGATAAGGTCTCACTCTGTTGTGCAGGCCAGAGTGCAGTGTGTCATCATGGCTCATTGCAACCTCAAACTTCTTGGCTCAAACAATCCTCCTGCCTCAACCTACTAATTAGCTGAAATTACAGATGTGTACCACTGTACTTGGCTCATTTTTTAATTTTTTGTAGACAGGAGATCTTGCCATGTTCCTCAGGCTGATCTCAAATTCCTGGCCTCAACTAAGCCTGGTCCCCTTGACCTCCGAAAGTGCTAGGATTACAAGCGTGAGCCACAGTGCGTAGCCTGTGTAAAAGTTTTTGTGTACATGTATGTCTTTAAGTTTCTTTTGGGTATATGCCTAGAATGAAATTGTTGGATCATATCATGACTTTTAACCTTTTGAGGAACTGCCAAAGTGTTTTCCCAAATGGCTTCACCATGTATGAGAGTTCCATTTTTCCCGTATACTATCCATTAATTGTCCTTTTGTTTATAGCCATTTGAAGTGGTATCTCATTGTGGTTTTGATTTAGGTTTCCCTACTGAGTAATGATGTTGAGTATCTTCTCATATGCTTATTGGTCACCAGTGTATCATCTTTAGAGCAATATCTATTCCATTTTTTTGCCTATTTTTAATTGGGTCATTTGTCTTTTTATTGTTCAGTTAGTTATAGCAGTTCTTCATATATTCTGAATACAAGTCCCTTCTCAGATATAAAATTCACAAATCTTTTCTCCCATTGTATGGGGTGTTTTTTAGCTGAGTTGGTCCTATTATTGTTTTTAAGATAGTGCTTTTAAATTTTGATGTAGTCTGATTTATCCGATCTTTCTTCTGTTGTTTGTTCTTTTTGTGTCATTGCCTAATCCAGGATCATAAATATTTACCCCTAGTTATGTTTTTAAAGTTTTATAATTTTAGGTCTCACATTATGTCCATGATTCTTTGTGCTTGATGTGAGGTAGTAGGTCCAACTTCATTCTTTTGCATGTTGATATTCGATTATCCCAATAGTATTTGTTGACTTTTCTTTCTTCAGTTTATTTCATTTTTATTTTTATAGCATTTTGAGTAGAAAATATAATTCATTTAATTTATATAATTTATTCATATCATTTATTTTGTATCTTTTTCATTCTCTAATAAATGCATCTAAAGCTATAATTCCCTTCTCTGTAGATTTGGGTATATCCCACCAATTTTATTTTATTACTTTTGTTAATTTTTGCTTTCTTTTTCACTGTTAGTGTTTATTTTTATTGAATTATTTTAGTGAATGTAGCCTGTTTTATGTGAGTTTAATATAATTTTATCCAAAGGACATTTCTATTAAAAAGTAACTATAAAGCACTTTTATCAACCCCATAGATCAGTGGTTCTCAATGTGTGGGTCATGACCTTTGTATTATGAAAATACATCCTGCACATCAGATATTTACATTACAATTCATAACACTAGCAAAATTACAGTTATGAAGTAGCAATGAAAGTAATTTTTTGGTTGGGGCTCACCACAACATGAGGAACTATATTAAAGGGTCATGGCATTAGGAGGCATTAGGAAGGTTGAGAACCACTGCCATAGATGCTTTTATTATATACAGCAGAGCTATATGCCTGGTATGTGTTCAATAAACATTTATGGAAAGACAGATGCAGAGCAAGAATTTAGGGGACATTTACACCTAAGTGTTAGCAGTGATTGATGTGCCAGGAATAAGACGGAGTGTGTTCTTTGTGTTGGACACTCATCCACGTACTTTGTTCTGTATTCACCTACTTAATTTTCCTACTGGTCCCATGAGACAGGAACTCTTTTTACTCCCATTGTACAGGTGAGGAAGTGGAGGTGTTGCAGGTGAAGTTGTTTGTCAGTGATTCACCCGGAGGAAGAGGCACAGGTAGGGTTTTGAACCAGTTTGACTCCAGATTCCATTCTCATAACTTGTATGCCCTACTACCTCCCAAGTGGTCACTTTTCCACAACATTTAATCTAATTCCTCAAGATTTCTGTAATTACTTTGACTGTGTTCAATAAGGGAAATTCTTGGCCTTTTCCTTCCAGTTACTTCTTACAAACTCCTGGTAAAGAAGAATCTGTACTTCACTGCCTCTCTAAACTGTGCCTGAGAGGTGCAATGTGTGTGTAACTTGCCCTTAAGCTCTAGAAGTCAGGCACCTTGGAGGGAAGCTAGCCCAAGACCTGCTGGTTTGAATTATTTTTGCGTGTGACAAAAGAGACTTTAGAAGCTATGCAATTAAGCATCTCTCATGGTTTACCATGGAGACCACACAAGCTCAGGGAGCCTTGGTTTTTGAGATTGAATGTGTAGTCTCTGGTAAAAAACAAGTAGGTTTTCATGGTCTTCTTTTCCTGTGCTTCTCCTGTATATAGAAGAACCTGGTCATTGGAGCTCTGATTGAAAGTAATTTGTTATTGTTAAGGATATTTCCAAACCAAATGACAGCTATTCTTTTCCCCCTATTGAAGATTGGAAAGCACCATCCTTGAATACTTACTGAATAAAAGTTCCCTTCTTTCTTTCATGAAGAGAATGTCTTTTGTATTTCTGTTCCTTCAGCACAGTCTCTCTGCAGCTTCCTTGCAAAAGAGCAATTTATACTGCACAAAATTATTTTCTTGTGGAAACTAATACAATACAAATTCTGGTTTTTAGCATTAGTTTGTGGCGAAAGGATTTTTAAAGTTTTATGTAGTATCTGCTCTTCTTCTTTTTGTTTTATAATGATAGAGGGTAAAATGATGTAAATACATACATGTATTACATACATTGTTGATAAAGAAACTATTACCTTGGCGCCTGTGGCTCAAAGGAATAGGGCACCAGCCCCATATGCTGGAGGTGGCAGGTTCAAACCCAGCCCTGTCCAAAAACTGCAAAAAAAAAAAAAAAAAAAAAGAAAAGAAAGAAACTATTGCCTTAAGTTTTTTGTTTCTCTCAAACCAAAAATGTAAGCAAATACTTTGCCTTCAGCTCTCAAAGCCTTTTCGCCTTCTTACAAGTGGATATGAATCGAGAATGATGCCAGTGAATCTGTTTTTCTTCTAGGGCATCTCACTCACTCTTTTCTGCCAGTTCTAATGGTGTCTCAGGTCCTGGTGTCTGTATTTTCCTAACAGAAGCCCTGGGAGCTGCTCCATTTTGCAGGTTTCCTCAGAAGTTGAGGATGAATGCTTTCATTTTGTTGTGATGCTTTACATACAAATAAAATCATAATAAGGATAGTAGTATGTTCCAAGGAGCACCTGTTGTCTATGGGGAACAGTGTCAGGCTCTTTGGATGTACTTACATGTTCCCCTCACAAAAGGTAGATAGTTTTTGTTTCATTTTGTACAACAGGGGAAATGGGCAGTTAATTTTATCTGCAGATACATAGATGGAAAATGGAAAGATGGGATTTAGGAAACTGGTGAGTCTGACTCCATCATTCAGTCTGTTGATTAGCAATGCAGTCCCCCCTAGGTGCTGTGGCTCATGCCTGTAATCCTAACACTGTAGGAGGCTGAGGCAGTTGGATTGCTTGAGCTCAGGAGTTCGAGACCAGCCTGAGCAAGAGTAAGACTCCTATCTCTTCTAAAAATAGAAAAAAAAACCCCAAAACCTAACTGGGCGTTGTTGCAGGCACCTGTAGTCCCACTTATTTGGGAAGCTGAGGTAGGAGTATCATTTGTGCCCAAGAGTTTGAGATTGCTGTGGGATATGATGCTAGGGCATTCAACCAAGGGGACAGGACAGAATGAGACTCCATCTAAAAAAAAAAAAAAAAAAGTCCTTCCACATCCTGGACAAAGTTTTGTTTTCTCATTTGCTATGAAATCCAGCTGCTAACTACGTCTGAGGGTGGGTGGTATGTTGTCACTAGAATGGCCCTGCTGCTGCCTCACCACTTTTCTCCCTCGTTCTTAGGGCTGCCTTGTCATCACACAATCCACTCCTCTGTAATCCGGGTCCTTTGCCTTCCTACACCCCAGAAAGAGGAAGGCCCTTTGCTTCCTCTACCTGTCTTCCTCTTTTACTCCTCATTCATCTCAGAACATCTTTTAAACCCTTCATTTCCTCTTGTTCAAATTGTAGCATTTAATTCTTGGAAGATGCATGACTTTATAACGCCCGGATTGTGGAAAGGCAGGTTGGAAAAATCTCCCCCCCTTTGACAGTCTGTGGGTGTTCACTGTCTTGTTACACTTGCCAGTGACTGACACTGGACAGTAGTGGAGATTTACTTTTCCAAAGCTACAAGTCTCTCAAAGATTTCTCACTAAAGGACCAGGGGAGGCGGAATGCCTAATAAGAAATGGGATGGGGATAATACCACTGGCTCTTAGAGATTCTTTTACAGACATAGAGATGAACAGTAGAGAAACAACTTGAGTTTGAATCCTTTATTCTTGAAGTGTCAGTTCCTTGAATGTGGATTCTTCAAATTCATATTCTAAGTCACTCCACCGTCTTTATTTTAACTCCAAGGAAAACAGTTATTTCAAACCTAAGAGTTAGCTGTGGAATTCCTTCCAAAGTTGGGGAAAAGGCAGGAGTCCTACCAGAAGGTACTCAGAAGCCTTTGTGGCCCTGACTCTTGGCAAGGCAGGGGTATGTCCCTAATCAAGAACAGGGGTCACCCTCCTTCCCCTTCTCACCCACCCACTCAGCCTCCAGCGTGTTGCTAATGGAGCAACCCATTTCCCGCCTTTCCTTGGCCAACGGCTCCCCCGGGGCCACTCGGGACAACCGAGCCTTGACACGCCCAGCTGGGAGAGGCTTGCTCGGTCCCGCCCCCTCCGCAGGTGCGGCCCTAATCCCCCCGGCCTAGATATCCAGCAGCCTCTAGGAGCCCAGGCACTGTGATGTAATGCTCTTTTTTCACACTCCCGGCTTAAATACAGATGGAAATTGTTGTCATGTGTTAGAAATGTCGCCAGTAATATAAAAGGCGCAATCTTGGGCATCTTCTCTCCCTCCGCGCAACATCAGCTGCTCCTGCTGCCAGCGCCCCTTCCCTCGCAAAATCGCTCCGTGGTCAGGTGGCCGAGGCACCCCCAGCTCGCCTAGGAAGGGGTTCGGATCCCACCCCCCACCCCCGCCTCTCTGTACAGCCGCTGCAGAGCCGAGGACCAGCGTGGTGGGAGGCTCTTTCAGGCTCACAAAGGGAAGGATTAATCTTGGCGACTGGGCTGGGGTTTGCAGGCAAGTACAAGTGGTCCAGGATCTCTGGCCACCCCTTAGCCCCCTGCCCACCTCTGGATTCGAACGCTCAGCCACTAGAGGAAGCCTGGGGAGAGGCAGGCAGGAGCAGAGGCGCCCTGCCCCCGGAGGTTTGCGCTTGGTTTGTGGGAACATCCATGGAGGTGAAGATGCCGTGTGTGGACCAGGGAGGAGGGGCGGGGAGAAACTGGGCCAGCTCGGGAGGGCCAGATGGCTGCGGCTGCGTTTTAATTCACCGGGCAGGCCCGTTTGGCCCGGGTGGGTGGAAGGGGGAGGGGGAGAAGAAAAAAAATCAGGGGTCAGTGGGTAGGGAGAGGCCGGGCTCTGGAGCAGATGCCTGGCGAACAATGGGGCTTTTGAAGGGGATGCTGGAGGAAGTGTGGCGCTCGCTTTGTATTGCCTCCTCCGCATTGCAGGTTGGAACCGGGCAGCTAAATTTTAATGAAGTGCATTCCAAAGTGTGCTCGTCAGCCTGGCTTTCAGAGTGAGGGGCTTGGCTGAATGGGGACTGGGGGCGGGAGGGGGAGGGGGCCGGAGAAATGAGTTCCTGATGGATGGTGAAGGAGGGGATGAAAGCCTGCTCAGTGTGGAGGGCAGGGGAAGGGAGGGGGAAAATCAATACGTCCCCGTGCATATTAATAGGCTCCAGCAGGTGTTGGTATAAGTGTATGTTGCTGCATTGTTCCGGCGGCCCGGGCGGAGGAGGGCGGGGGACAGGGCGAGCTGCTTCTACCCTAAAGCCTTTGCACTTTGGAGGGCTTTACAAGCTCCCACGAAAATAAGGAAGGAAGTAACTGCGGTTCCCTTCTCCCTCTCTCCCTATTTTTAAAAGGAAGGTTGTACGTGCAGAAGCCTTTTTAAGTTTACTTCCTGGAAACTAACATGTGTGTGTCAGAGCTCTGTCTTATCTAGGTGAGATGTGCGTGTCTGTGAGCATCGGAGAACAGCCATCCCAGAGTCTGGCTTGTTGAGTGCTTGGGAGCTGAAAGGCACTTTCCCCTTTCTCCTTCTTGTGAGTGAATGGCCAAGCCAAGAAAGCTGAGGTATTTATTTTTTCTTTTAAAGAATCAGGAAGGCTATCCCTCCCTCCCTCTTCCCAAGTCCTAAGTCTAACTGACCTGGGTATGTGAGAGGGCAGTGGAGTGTACATGGAAGCTGTCTTGTCCACAGTGTTGGTACATAGATTTTGCCTCACACACAAAGGGAGTGGATTTGTGCCTGAACTAAATTATTTGAGGGTATGCATAGTTTTATTTGTAAGGATTATGTATGTTGTGCCCTTTTCTCCTTCTGAAAGTTTACCTTGTGGAGGGCCTTGTCAATTGAGAATCCATTAGGATACTAATCCTGAGTGTGCACTGGCAAAATGACCCTTGCTGGGTTTGTTTGTTTGTTTTGCTGCTCCTCTTGAATGAGTATTCAATGCTTTCAAAAGGTTCAGACATATTTGTTAGGGTCCCAATAAAACTGGAAGCTTTTGCAATGAGGGCATTGTGACTTTTATATTGAGAATATAAAAACTATATACGTGCATGGTTACCCCCAGAATAACGTCCTGTCTTTTGTGTTCTGGGGAAATGAATGCATCTCTTAGTTGAGAAAGCCTTGTCTTTTATCATCTATAAGGCTAATACCTTCTATTGGTGTCTTGTGATAACTTTGAAGCCCGTATTAATTGGATATGCTCTTGGATTCTTTTCATGATTTAACTTGCAGTGTAACTCGTCAACAAGACACAGCTCATCACTTGCCAGCGAATTTTAGTGCTGTTGAAAGCTTTAGCAGATTAATGGTATCAACAGAGACTTGATTCCTCCATTTCTCAACTGAGCAAGCCGAAGCAGTCTGCTCTGCCTCTCAATTCAGTGCCTTTCCTCTTGGTTTGGGGAAAGTAGATGGGGCCTTGAGAAAGCGTTTCTGCTGGGAACACTCTTCTTTAACCCCTCATCTCCCATCCCACCCTACCCCACCTTACCCTATCTTACTCCACCCTACCCCACCTTACCCCATCTCACTCTTTTACCTTAAATCGTAAAGATCACGATTTGCTTCCTTATGTAGTTTCTTTGTTAGGTTGCGTATTTCAAGTTGTATTTCCCTCGTAGTATTTAACAAGATGTTTGAGGTTTGATAGTTGCATTTATTGTGTTTGTGCTAGAAAGATGTGGAATTGCTCTGTTATTTTTTTCACTTAATTAGAGCTCTTAAATTGGTCTGTTATTACCTTTAGATTTAAGGCTTACCTGCTGGTCCTTGCTGAGCAGAAGCATGGACCATTGAATTTTTTATAGACCCTCCCCTGGAGGAGACTGGAGCCTCTCTGCCTCTCCAGAAGAGGCAATTTGTGATGTGGCCCATGTTGTATCCCACTGGAGCTACCAAGCTATTGAGTCTCAATTCTCTAATAGCTTGGAATTAAAAGTTATATGTGGGTTTTATAAGCAGAAAGGAGCTCCTTAAGCCACTACGTATTTTTTGATAGTTAGGATGGCTTTCGTGATCAACAGTTGTAGATCTTTGACACTCTTCTGGGTAAGAAACTATACCCTTGAGTTAACAGCACTATGGAAGTAATGAGTACAGCTGATATTATTATACTGACTGTAACTGATATTATGGAGACGTATCTAACAGAGGATTCCCATGGGACACCCTCTCTTCTTCCCTTGTTTTGCCTTCACTCCTGGCATATGAATAAGGGTAGAAGAGAGAGAAAAGAGGGGGGAGAGAGAGGAGGAGGAGAGAGAGGAGGAGAGGAGATCTCTGTATTTGAAGAGGAGCTAAACACCGTGATCAATTGCCACCAGTTCTTAGAAAATAAAGTTTCAATTTCTCTTTGACCCCATGTTGTGTCATGTAAGACAGGTGACATATCATCATCTATTTAATGATTCCACAAAGTATATAGATCCACATGTTTTTCTGATGTTGCTTATTAGACTTGTTGTAGGGAATAGAATTTGGCAGACACCTGTAACTACAGGTGAAAGGATTTCTGTAGTTAATAATAAATACAGAGATGATAGTACTAGGAAAAGCTAAATCAAAGACCTACCCCCCTCAAAACATTCCTACTGTGTATATATATTTTTGCAACTGCATCTTCATGGGGAAAGTTCTTTTGGTTTCATAATCATCATTTTCTCAGCTTGTTTGTTTCTTCCTATTAAAAAACATCTCTTATGTTGATAATCAGACCCCAAATATTTGAATGTAAGCACATCCCTCGCAGTCATACTGACACCCTCTGGCACCAGAAAAACTGTCACATCATTTTGTGAGATGTCTGGTGGGAAGAAAAGGCAACAATGCCAGCCATTAATTCAGCAACTTTCCTGATCTCTCTGACAGCAGTTCAGCTGTTGATGACTTTTAAGCTTTTGAGTTGTTACAAATATTAACTGCAAATATCTTGCCTTCCCTGGCTTCCCAGGTCTCGTTGACAAGTTTCTGCCATTACTGGCTTCCCGCACACTGACTTGATAAATTTGGGATGCCCACAGCCAGGACCATTTTGCCTTTAAGTAGTGTGATGTGCCATTTTTCATTGGTAAATCTATTTGACAAGTGGTTCCATATTGATAAAAATGGCACTAAATCTGTTTGCTTCCCAATCATAGTGAATTGATGACTGAATGCCATCTAGATATCTGGTTTGGTTTGGTTTTGTAATACATTTCCTCGAGCAGCTATTGCAGATTTTTATTTCTTCTACGGAGGTTGACATTCTTAAAGTTGCAATGGACTGTCAGATTCAAGAATAAAAACAAAATGGGGAAAATATTACCAAACTTTGACTAAGATGTTTGAGAACTATTTTAGGCAAGAAAGTAAAGGGGAGGTCTTGAGCTTGAAAGTGACTCACTAGGCTGAACATTCTTGAATGAGAAGATGTTAAAAGTTTAATGTTTGTGTTATCTAACCTCAAAGGACAGAAAAAAGTTTATGGCATTTAATTCTATTCTGTGAGGCTTAACATGGAGACTTTTGCTATTCTCTGTATATCCCAGTTCTAAGCATGATATTTAGTACACTATATATGTTCAGTAAGTATGTGAATGAATGGGTGCATCAAGAATTTTGATCAGTTGTTAGGAAGTTTGAGCTCTTTCCTAGAGTGCTATTTACTATTACCAAAGCAAAGCCAAAAAGTACAGCTCCATGAAAAATCATTTAAAAAACAGAAGCCGAAACACTGGTTTGCTTATATTTAATGATATACTGTATATTCTGTTCCACAACTCAGATAGTTTATCCTACATTCTGTTGGAAATAAAAAGCATTTATAGTTAGTTCTGATCTTAAAAGTTGATACTGCTCTCTTGATTAAAGACTCTCCTTTCCCTCCTCCCCTTCATGCTCTAATAGGCCTGAAGGATTGTGCTGGGTATATTTCTTTACTGCGATAAAGATTACATCAGTGGGAATCTACACATTTTATAATAAATAGCTGTATGAATTAACTTGCCTATAAGACAGCGAATGCCATAATTTTCTTATTAATTGTGGAACCATGCCAAAGAGAGTTGCTTTAGAAATATATGATTATAGAGACCCAAAAGGGAAGCAAAAAGGTCTGTAAACATTTAACTCCTTTTTCATGAGGTTCAATGCTACAGTTTATGGAGGCCTCTGCTATTTTTCTTTCTAGTTTTTCAGACCCTTTAATTCACTGCCCAGTGTTACCTGGAGGTGATCTCATATGGAGAATAACTTGTCTTAATAAAATTTGAGTGCTAGGTGCTAGGCACTTTTTAGGCATCGGAGATGAACCATGAACAAAACGGACAAAATTCCCCTACCCTCCTGGTGCTTATGTGCAAACCTGTGTTAATTTATACCTGATCAGGGAATAGGGAATAAGGTAGAAACAATTAGTCAAAATGAAATCTTTCCATTGTGAGAAGTTTGTTCCTAAAAGTTATTATGGTTAGCAAAACAGAAGTTGGCTTGATTACTTACAAAACCTAAGCGCAGTGGAACAATATTATGAATTCACACACCAGCCCTCATTCTCCCAGAAGTCCCACTTCCCTAAAGTCACTGCGTGTATGTGTGGGTTTTCTGCCTCACCTTTCTGCATTAATCTATCACATGCAGCTTTTTTTTTCATTCAAAGAAAATGATATTACACTGCTTGCCATTCAGTCACTTTCTTTTCACCCAAAGATATCTTAATATGAAATACAAACATTCCTATCTAACTCTTGGTTGAAATATTAATATGAAATACAAATATATCTACCTAACTGTTGGTAATAACTACGTGATATCCCAAAGTTGCCCAGTAATTGGGGACGGTAGAATAATTTATTTAACTATTGCCCTCATGGTGAGACTGTAGGTTGTTTTCCTTTTTTGTGGTATTACTAACAATGTTGCAATAACTATCTTTGCTCATTAGTTCAGCTTGGTTTTGCGTACTTCATTCTTTCTAATAATAATTGGAACCTACATTTGTTAGGTTGCTATGTGCTAGGGCTGGCTGATTTAGTCTTCATAGAAACTCTAAGATATATTTATACATTCAGCAAATATTTATTTAGCATCCTCTATGTGCTAGGAACTGTTCTGGGTGCTTGGGATGTATGATCTAGCCTCACTGATGAAGATTCCTGCTAGGGTTTATGTTCTAGTCAAGGGAGACAGACAATGCAAATGGTACATGTAACAAATAAGTAATTTATTTAGTGTATTAGAATATGGTAGGTAATATGGGGGGGGGAGCAGAGCAGAGTAAGGACTTCAAGATTGTGGGTATTGAGCATGTTGTAGTTTTTGTTTTTGTTTTGGTGGATAGGGTCTTACTCTACTGCTCAGGCTGAAGTACAAAGGCACAATCATAGCTCACTAAAGCTTTGCACTTCTTCTTTTGGGGGGGGGCGGGGCTGGGTTTGAACCCACCATCTCTGGCATATGGGGCTGGTCCCTTACCCTTTTGAGCCACAGGTGCTGCCAGCTTTGAACTTCTTTAGGCAATACCCCAGCCTCTGCTCTTATATGGCTGGGACTACAGGAATGTGTCCCCATACCAAGCTGATGTTTCCATTTGTTGCAGAGACAGGGTCTCGCTTTGTTGCCCAGGCTGACCCTGAACTCCTGACCTCAAGTGATCATCTGGCCTTGGCCATTCAGAGTGTTGTCATTACAGGTGTGAGCCACCACCATACCTGGCCCATGTTGCAGCTTTAAATCAGGTTATCAGTGGGGCAGGGCAGACCTTACTGGGAAAACAGGATTCAAGGAGAAAAAGAAGTAAAGGAATGAGCCATGTGCATATCTGAGTGAAAGCCAATCCAGTGCAAAGGCCCTATGGGAGAAGTGGTACCTCCACTGTGGCTGGAATAGAAAAGACAAGGGTAGAATTACTGGGGGAGAGGTCAGAGTTTAAGGGAAAGAAGACAGATAATGCTGGACATTTTAACCCAGAGCCATTCTGTATATAATACTTAGTAGAGTCTTTACAGCATTTTGATTGAGTAATGACATGCTCTAATTAACAACAGGTAATTAACTATAGGTAATGTGATGAGGTTGTTGTAGGAGCAGAACAGAGAGCCCAGCTTGGAAGCTGGTAGTATAATCCTGGGATGAGATATTGGTGGCCACACCAGAGTAACAGTGGAGGAATAGAAAGCACTTGGATATATTTTGAAAGTAGACCTAAAAGGATTGCCTGATGGATGGATTAGATGAGGGGTGTGACACAAAGAAGTCCAGCAGGACTTGTTTGTTTGACTGTGTCCTCCACACAGGAAGCTGGGGGGGGGCAGAGGAGGGCTTATCTTACATTTTAAGATCAGGAGTTTCATTTGGGTTTGGTGAGCTTGAGCTCTGTTAGACATGGAAATGAACTATCAGGAAGGCAGTGGTCACAGAGTGTGGCATTCATGGGGAACTTTGCTGTTCCATGATGACTTAGCCCATCATTTCCCAGCTTTTTAATGTTAGCGTCAGTGCTGAAAGGAACATCTTTGTACAATTGGCACCCAATTGTGAATCTTTCTGTGCATTAAACTCCTGAAAGTGGCATTACCAAGTTAAAGAGAGTGTACCTTTTGGGATTAGAAATACTTTGAAGTTACTGTACTAAAGGAATTGTATAATTTACATTCCCATCAGTGTGTGTGCGATGTTTCGCTTTATCTTTGCTAAACTGGATATAATCAGTCTTTTAAAGTTTTGCTGATTTGATAGGTAAAGAGCCCTGCACTTTATATAGCTTTTACTATTAACTTGTGTGTCCGCTGGCCTCAGAAGCTCTGCCCAGGTTCTGGGAGCTGCAGGAATTTGCTCTGCTCTGTGAATATTTGCCTACCACAGGCACAGGAGTGATGTAGGTCATATTTGGTAGGACAAACTAATTGCTTGAGGACAGAGCTCTCTGCAAGAGAATGTAACACATTCAGCATTGTTCAAGCAGCTAATTAAAGACTAATAGGGAGCTGGCTAAGTAGCAGTTTTAAAATACATCTCCTTTAAAAGGGGAGATGTTGAATTATATCATCCTCAGAAAGAACAGTTCATTCCGACATGGGGACAAGTTTTAATAAATAGCAAGTCTGAATTAAAGTAGTTGGCACAACCAAGATAGTTAAGAGCTCTGAGTGAGTTGAGACTTCTTTAGTTATACAGGGTCAAATGGTCACCCAGGTTAAAATTTTTATGATTTTTTTTAAACAATTAATCAGACAAAGTTGTTATGACCCAGGTATGTCTGTGAACTCAATGTTATGCTAAATCCTCAGGACACAAAGCAGTGATGAACACAACATGACTTTACCCTCACCCTGGGTCCAGCTGGAGTTGGTGGTGGTGGGAGACACATACATGGCCAATGATATTCCACACCAGGGGGCTGTAAGAGGAATGTGCAAAGGTGTTTGGGGGAACAGAGAGAACAGCCTGACACTGTCTAGATTTCAGGGAAAGTTTAATGGCAGAGGAAACACTGATGATGGGTTTTAAGGGACAGGCAGGAGTTTGGCAGAGGGACAGCTGGAGAAATTTCTGGAAGAGGGCTCAGGCATGTGCAAATCAAGGTATGAGATAAGGCTAGTGTTTCTGGGGAGCATCAAGTCATCCATTGTGAATGAGTTATGAGGAACAGGCAGGGGAAATGGACACAGAGATGCTTGTATTTTCTGTCAAGGAGCCTGGAGCTTATTCTGAAGGCAGTGGGAGTCTTGGAAAGTGACTTGGTCCTATTTGTGCTTTTTTTTTTTTTTTTTTTGCAAACCACTCTGGCAGCCATCTAAGGCAAGGGTCATCAAACTACAGTCCTCCAGCCAAATTTGGCCCACCACCTATTTTTGTAAATAAAGTTTTATCAGAACACAGTCATATGTTAATGTATTTTTTATGGCTGCGTTTTTTTTTTTTTTTTTGAGACAAAGTATCAGACTGTCACTCTGGGTAGAGTGCAGTGGTGTCATAGTTCTCAGCAACCTCAAACTCTTGCTTAAGCAATTCTCTTGCCTCAGCCTCCCAAGTAACTGGGACTCTAGGTACCCACCACAATGCCTAGCTATTTTTTGGTTGTAGTTGTCATTGTTGTTTGGCAGGCCTGGACTGGATTCAAACCCTCCAGCTCTAGTATATGTGGCTGGCATCCTAGCTGCTGAGCTTCAGGTGCCAAGCCCTTTATGGCTGCTTTTGTACTGCAATGGGAGCGTCCAGTAGTTATGACTGAGACTGTATAGCCTCCAGAGCCTAAACTCTTTACTGTCTGGCTCTTTACAGAGAAAGTTTGTCAACCTCTGATTTAGGGGATGAAAGGCATGTGCAGTGGCCAACGAGGAATCCTAAGTTAAAGTCCAAGTTAAGGCGAAATATGTGAATGAGAGATCCAAGAAGTATTCAGGTGAAAGAACTTAGGGTACTTAGCCAGTAAAGGTATAGGAGATGCAAGGGAGAAGAGGAAGTCTATGATGAAATGCCCAGTGCTGGGAAGAGTGAACAGGTAGAGCAGAAGGTCATGGAGGACGTGAACGTGGAGATAGCCAGCAGAGTGTGATCTGTGTGAGCCTGGGTGCCATAGTTGGTATTCAGAATTTAAGTTTGGACCTGTTTTCACAGTATCAATTTAGTATATAAGCCCAGAAACACCTTCTTACACTGCTGCATCCTAAGGAAATGAATCCTTTACTTTTGATCTTTCCTTGTCCTTCCAGGCTCAGCGTCATTGTCCACTCACTTCGGGAAGCCATCCCTGCACACTCTAAGCTCTGCACTTGACCCATCCCTTCTCTAAACCAGGGTAGAGCATCATAAACTCTATACTGCCTAGATGGCTCTCTTCTCAAGCAAACATTTCTTATTTTCCTATCTAGAATATAAGTTTAAGTTCAGTGTCAGATACATTTCTGTGTGCCTGCTAGGGTCTACTGTGAAATCACGATTTAGGTGTATAATTATTTCTTAAATCCAGCACTTGATAGTCAAGTGATGGAAAAAGGCAAACTTATTCAGTCTCTGCTATCACTCATCAAAAATTTATTGAGCACATTATATGCACATATATACTATGCACTCTGCCAGGTACCAAGGGTACAATGATAAACAATTCTTGCCCTCAGGAAACTTACATTTTAGTCAAGGAAACTTACATTTTAGATACATTGTTCCCTATACTTTTCTCAGTCCTGGAACTATAGAACATAATACTGCAAGACAGCGCTGAGATTTTATTTTTGTTCACCCCTCTCATCGTACAGATGTTGAACCTGCATAGAGATACACCTTGACCTGCCCATCTCAACAGTAGAATGGTCCTAGAGACTTTCATTGTGTTGTCCACATCGAACAATGTGATTTGGTTCTCAGTGAAGGGTGTAGGCACTCATTTTAGTGTGCCTTTTACATGCAGGGGGTAGTGTGTTATTTTTACTGTGTTAGTGTTAATTCTGAAGGTCGCATTTTTTTCTTTTTTGGTACTAATATGACCCTTATCAGAGACTTGCCTTTTAATGCAAAAACTCTGCCCTAATGGGTCAAATGTAGGAAGGAATGCCTCACCATTGCTGCATATTCTTATCTCATATAACATGCTGTTATCTGTATTCTTGAAAACTGACATGGAAAATAAAGAAACACAGCATTTCTGGCAGCTTCCCGTTTTCATAGTTACAAGAGTTGAAAGCATCAATTTTCATTTCATGCTTTGAATTGCTTGTAATAGGGGTTTTTAGCAAGCCTTTGGTAGGCAGATGAGCCAGAGCTTGGGGGCTCTGCAGGAAAGGAGCCTCTATGGGAAGGGAGAGAGTAGTCTCCAGAGCTCTGGGGAAAGAACCAAAATGTGACCTGGGGAATTGAGATCCAAGTGTATATTGCTCCTCCAACAGGAGGAAGATGAGCTGTTCTCCCGCTTTGCCAGACTCCGCAAAAAACTGCTGGCTAATTGAGTGCTTCTGTTAGTTTCCCAGTTTTGTAACACATGAAGCAAAGAAGTAGGCAAAGGATGTGGTTACTACTACCTTTATTTATTTTTTTTTTTTTTTGCAGTTTTTGGCTGGGGCTGGGTTTGGACCTTTCACCTCTGGCATATGGAGCCGGAGCCTTACTCCCTCCAGCTCTTGGGCTTAGGCGATTCTCTTGCCTCAGCCTCCCAAGTAGCTGGGAGTGCAGGTGCCTGCCACAACTCCCAGCTATTTTTTTGTTGCAGTTTGGCCAGGACTGGGTTCAAACTTGCCACCCTCGGTATATGGGGCCAGTGCTATACTCACTGAGCCACAGGTGCCACCCAATACTGTCTACTTTTTGATGGCATGAAAACCATGCACATTTAGTAGAAACCATACTTCCAGAACCCATACAAGTTATATGTGTGTGTTTTTTAAATTTCACTACAGTATTCAATAAACTGCGTGAGATAAATGTTCAGAATTTTTTTGTAAAATAGGCCTTGTGTTAGGTGATTTTGCCCAATGATAGGCTGGTATAAGTATTCTGAGCATGTTTGAGGGAAGCAAGGTTTAAGCTATGATGGTGGGAGGTAACCCCACTATAAGTGAAGGAATGTCTGTATTCCAAAGACAGCAGGAAAAAAAGCAAGGTTTTGAGTCCAGTAGTATCTTATTGGGAAATATCAAATGATATTAAAAGGGCTTAACCCCAACCTTGGAAGCAAAGGTTACCCAACAGTAGATGACTGTGGAACTCCCCAGGCAACTGACCAGGTTGTTCCCGGGGTGCATCTTCCTTGATGGGGAAGCAGCAGGTCATGGGGCATTTTAGCATCTCCATAAAGACCCACATTCCTTGCAGTGGCTTTGGTGGCTTATGGACAGAGGAGAAACCTGTGTCCCCCATCCTAGAAGCTTCCCTCTGCAGTGTTTGCATTTCCCAGAATGCAGAATGAAGGTGCTGGAGAAAACTGTTCTGCTTGCCAACCAGTGAGAAGGTGTGAAAAAGAAAACAGTCTGTTACTTGCCAGTTTGAAAATATGCCTGTTCCAACATTTTGTCATTAAGAAAACTTCTTGTACTTTGGGATGGCTTTAATCTAAGCAAAGATTTTGGTATTATTTTGGTGTGCCTTTGATGGATGTTTAATGCATAATGTTAAAATCACATTTTGTGAGAGGGTTTTACCCATTTTAAAATTTACTTACAATCTGAGTCTCTTTTTTTAGGATGGACGATGCTCTGAGTTTGCCTGTTGTATATAGTCATGTAACTACCACTTCATTCAAGATAGTACAGGATGTACTATCATCCCTAAAAATTTCTTGCTCTTTTCCCCTTATTGTCAACCCCTTTCCCACCCCCCAGGCAACTCTATCTGCTTTCTGTTCCTAATTATTTTACCTTTTTCTTAATGTCACATAACTGGAATAACTGAGGATATAGGTATTAGATTTAGCTTCTCTTGCTCAATAAAGTGGATTCAAGTCCATCCATGTTGTTGCTTATAGTAGTGTTTTGATCCTTTGTTTTGCTGCATATTATTTTGTTGGATGAATACTCCACAGGATATTTATACAGTCACTGGTTAAAGGACAGTTGAATTGTTTCCAGTTTAGGGAATTATGAATAAAGTTGCTCAAGGAGCCTTGAAAGAAAGCAAAGAGTACAGGCTTGGAGACCTAGGGAAAGAACTAAATTTAAGCTGGAGAGGTTTATATGTCAACATAAGGTTTCATTTTGCTTGATAAATAACTAGGAGTGAGATCTCTGCATCATAGGTATGCAGACATATCAAGTATATGTTTATGAGAATCTGTCAAACTTTTCCCAAAGTGGCCATGCTATTTTTCCTTCTCCCCAGCAGCGTGTAAGGGTTTCAGTCGCTCTGCCTTCTTAACTAGCACTTGGCGTTGTTGGACTAAAAACATTTTTTTCCTTAGCCTTTCTAATAGTGTGGTGGTATTTAATTGTGATTTTTAACTTGCCTTTTCCAAATAAGTAAAGATGTTGTGTGTGTTTTCTGTGCTTATTTGCCATCGTATGTCTTCTTTGGTGAAATGTTTATTCAAATGCTTTATTATTTTATTTTATTTATTTATATTGGATTATTTATATTGCTTTATTTATATTGGATTATTTATAAACACACATTTTAATGCAATGCACAGTCCTGCTCACCATTGGATTATCTTATTTTTTTTTTAATACCAAGGTGTTATTTTTCAGACGTTAAGCTTATGATAGAAATTGGACAGATCTGGGCTTTCCTTGTGGTTCTGTCTTTGACTATGTGGATGACCTTGGCAAATTGTTTGACCTCTGTTATCTCATTTATAAGTGATCTGAATGCTTAATTGATGACATTTATTAGGATCAAATGAATGACTTGCATAGTACCTGAAACATAGTAGGCACTCACTAAATCATAGTTCTTATTATAGATGAGAGACTTGGGTGATTTATTTAGCTTGTCTGTCCTCCTCACAGTAGATATGCAAGGTCCCTGCATGCAGGTTCTTGTTGGGTTCAGTTTACCATTGTAGCACCAGTGACTAGCATAGTACCCGAGGACATGAAAGGTTTGGATGAGCTGGTTGTACAGATAAATGAAGTAAAGAATGAGTGCTGTCTTTGCTTGACTCAGCAAGATTATCACAAATGTAGTTTTGTTAGGCACTGTCCTGCAGCTAAGAGTGTTTATTGGGCTGTACCTTTATTACATCTTCCATTTCTTTGAGTGCCATAGTCATTGATATCTTTTAGGGAGGCTAAGGTCATATGGATTTGGGGATATGATGTACTTGCCTCCTTCTTTCTGCTTTTATGTACTTTTTCAAAGGCCAAAAAAGCCATGACCTGTGACTCATTTTTAGGCTTCTTCTCCACTCAAATGTGAAATCTATGAGTAATTGCAGAATAAATCAATGATTTCCCAGCTCCCTGCCAAGTGCTGCTTTTCTGCTCAGGTCTACTCAGGTTGCTGCTAGTTTCTTCTTGGCTGTTATTAGGATAGTAGGTATATTGTAGTCTAGTATTTTCTTTCTCCAAGAAACAAGGCCAGTAGATACAGCATCTGAGTTTCTAAAACATGACCTCATTTTTAAGAAATCGCTGACTCTGGCAGGGTACCGTCAGAGCCTCACCAATTCCAGCACTGGCCTCCTGAAAACCATTGTTCCAACAAGTCTCTGCTGAGTCAGCTGTTAGAACTAGGGCAGCGTAGCTCATTCTGTAGGCTGAGGAGTACTTGAAACCAGCCTTCCAACTGAAGGAAGAAAGTTAACTTTAAGCCAGTTTGCTTTTTTTTTAAACAAGAGCATCTTTTCGAGGTCTTGGATAATGGAAATAGTGGTAGAAAATGTTATAGTCTGGACGTGTCTTAATTATTTTATCACTACAAAATTCATACCACAATCACTGTGGAAAGTTCTCCAAATTGAACTGCCTGTCATATTCTGGTGATCCATTTCACCTTTCTCAGGCTAGTAGAGGCCGTAATCTCACCTTCAGGGAAAAAAAACAACAGAGCTTTTTCTTGGGACAGATTTTCAAAGCAACTCTGCCCTGGTGAATTAGCATCTAACCTGAATGTGCTTTTTTAGTTCCTCTTCATTAAAAACTTAGTTAGAACATTCCTTTGAGTATGTAAAGAACCCTATGCTTCTTAGGCCAAATCTTGGTTGTACCTGTTAGAACACAGAGCTGGCCCACAGGGGTGCGGTTGTAACACACTTGAATTTTCTCCTGCTGCCAACATCCTTTCTGTTGCGGTTTGTTTAATCTTCCAGTGTTGTTGGCAAAGCTGTTTCCAGAAACCTTGCAGTCAGCACACATTTGCCCTGCCATCCATAAGACACACTACTCTTTAGCAACTTAAGGAAGTCATTGGAATTCAATGAAATGGGTTCTAGTCAGAGGTCAGAGAAACACAAATTATTTATGCCTCTCAGAGATAGGCTATCATACTCAACAACCCATTCCCACCATGACGTCGCCTCATTTAACTGTCTTACAAGAAGCATGTTTTGGAGCAGAGCATAATGCAAGTGATGTCATTATAGGTTACAAGACATTTTAAAATCAGTTACAAGATCTTTAAATAGTGTGATTATTAGAGTAGCAATAGCATCTTGTTAAGATGCACTTAACATCTCCATTTGCACTGTCCAGCTCAGCAGCCACTAGCCGCCTCTGCCTCTGTTGGAGCATTTCAGATGTGGTGCCTCTGTGAAAACTAGACTCCAGATTTTGAAGATTTAGTATGGAAAAAATGTAAAGTATCTCATTAACAATTTTTACACTGGTTTCATGTTGAAATTACACTCGTTTGGATATATTGGGTTAGAGCAAATACATTATTAATTTCACTTGTTTGGTCAGACTTAATTTTAACGTTATCTGGGTATTTTAAAATTACATATGTGGTTTACATCATGGCCTTACTGTGAAGTGCTGAAAGACTGGTATGACAGTGATACCCACAGTCCAAACGCTATAAAGCTGGAATCACATCACATGTCAGCGTTCATTTGCTGTCGAGGGGCATCTACCCTTGGAAAACTCACATCTGTGGAAGCAGAGCGCTTGAGGGTCATGGCAGGTCAGAGGGGCTTGGGGGTGGTGATAGCTGAGGTGCCATCTGGGGCCCTGGGGGCCTATGGTGGCCTTGGCCTGCCATTCAAGTCAGAGAAATGAAATAACAAGGTTGGAATGGAGAGGCAAACCCCAGCAATTTTCTGGAGAAGCTTACTTTCACAGAGCCTTATTTGACTTCACTTTCATGCTTGGAATCCTAAAGCATGTTGACCTTGGGGAGCCTGTCTTTGATGTGATGTCCCTAATAGGGACCCCAAAGGGCTACCACCTGAAGTTAAATGCTTGTGTAGCATGTTTAAAACCCTCCCTTTCTCTAATATTCCAAGAATACTGAGGGAGGCCTGTGTGTATTGCTGCCAACTGTGATTTTTTTGAAGCAACCTAGGAGACTAGGTCGAACTTAGTCAGGGCTGAGCTGCTACTGTGTGCTGGGTAGAATCAGAGAGACTCAACAACATACAAGAGCTTTATTCCTTGTCCACAGGGAGCTTATTCATTTGCTAAATAATCAAGTGCTTACTATTGCCCATGTACTTTTTAGTGGATGGGGTGCAGTAGCAGGAAAACGGACTAAATCCCAGCCTCTAGGGAGCTTGCATTCGGGTGGAACCTATACTACAGTTTCTAACGCACATTTGGAATGAATTTCTGAGCCAGAGAGGGACTTGGGGATTATGTAGGCCAACTCATTTATTTAACAGAGTAACTGTCAGTTTGCATGTTGAGTTTACCACAGGGGCTAGTGCAATGTCTCACATATAGTAGACGCCAATTGTGTGTGCTCATTTATTCAATTTATTACACATCTACTATGTTTTTTAGGCATTTCTCTAAGTATTGGGAATATATATATATATATTTGTGTTTGTTTGTTTGTTTTGAGACAGTCTCACTTTATCACCCTCGTCATAGCTCGCAGCAACCTCAAACTCGTGGGCTCAAGCGATTCTCTTGCCTCAGCCTCCCCAGTAACTACAGGCGCCCACTACAAGACCCAGCTGGTTTTTTTGTTCATTTGTTTGTTTAGCAGGCCCAAACTGGGTTCTAACCCACCAGCCCTGGTGTACGTGGCTGGCACTCTAACCACTTACCCACAGACGCCAAGCTGTATTGCGGATATATTGATGAATGGGAGACAGGTTGCTGTTTATAAGGAGTTTAGATTCTGGCTAGAAGTAAGGGAGAGTTAGATAGTGACCATGAAATATTAGAAAGTTTTATGGTGTGTCTGAAATTGACAACTATGAAAAGAAAAGGAAAAGCAGAGCAAAGGAATGCTGATGGGAGATGACCAGCAGTTGTAAATAGAGGGGAACTGGGAAGGTGACGCTTGGGCAGGTGTTAGCTGAGCTGTGCACATGGGCTGGGAGGACAGCCAGCATCCTTAAGGCAGGAGCATGCCTAACATTTTTGAGGAGCAGCAGGTGGGATAAAGGGAGGGTTAGGCCAAAGTGAGTAAAAGGAGAGAAAGTACTAGAAGATGAAATTAAAGAAGTAATAGGGAATCAGGTCATGTGGAAGCTTTAGCTATTATAAGTTTTTGAGCAGAGAACTTCTGTGGTCTGACTTACCTTTATTTAAAGTAATTTTTATTTGTTTGTTCATTTATTTATTTATTTATTTTGAGACAGAGTCTCACTTTGTTGCCCAGGCTAGAGTTCTGTAGTGTCAGCCTAGCACATAGCAACCTCAAACTCTTGGGTTTAAGTGATCCTCCTGCTTCAGCCTCCTGAGTAGGTGGGACTACAGGCACCCACCACTACACCCAGCTAACCTTTCTATTTTTAGTAGAGACAAGGTCTTCCTCTTGCTCAGGCTGTTCTCAAACTCCTGAGTTCAAGAGATTCTCCTGTCAGAGCTTCCCAAAGTGCTAAGATTATGGGTATGAGCTATTGCACATGGGCTCAAAGTAGTATTTTTTTTTTTAATTTAATCAGAGTAGAATTCTGCTTGCTTCTGTAAGCTTTTACAAAAGGGCAGTCTTCTAATCACCATCACAGTCAAGATAAAGAGTCCTTCCATCACTCAGTAAACTCCCTGTGTTGCCCCTTATTGGGCTTAACATTTCAAAGGATAATTCTGGATATTCTGTGAATACTTGTAGGGAGGCAAGCTTAGCTGTGGAAGACGAGTCAGGAGCTTTGGGAGCTGTCAGGGTGAGTGGTAATGGGAGTTTGTTCAGTGTTTGTAGAAAGCGGTCAGGTGCTGGGTCTGTTCTGAAGTTTGATGGAAGATGTGAGAGGAAGAGAGGAGTACAGGATGACATCATGACTTTTACCCTGAGCCCAAAGGAAGATTGGAGTGGTCATTTACTAAGATGGGACAGGGTACAGGTATAGCCAGTATGAATAAGATTGTTATTATTATTACTGTTCAACTCTGGACATTTTGCATCTCAGTCACTATGTGTTAGGTATCCAGGCACAGATGTCAGCAGGGACTTCTGAATCAAAACGCATGCATGAATGTGTAGAAACCAGTGAGCATGTGAAGAGAGAACCAGTTGGAAACAAAATCTGTGACTCTTATAGGAACCACTTGTCAGTCTATAGCATTCAGAGTAATTGGGTTACCCAAGATTGTTGTCAGCCAAATCTGTTTAATGGCCCTGTAGTTCCCTTCTTTATCTCTTCTTTGGTAGAAAGATGTATTTCCTTTCTGTGCAGAAAATACCACAGTGTTCAATATAGCTGTAACTGTTTTGGTGGTTCCTTGATGTGGTAATTGGAAACAGGCTCATATTAGTAGTAAGGAAGGGCTGGTTCAGAAGGACTCTATTCCTCCAAAGTTGTTTAACTCTAGGAAGAACTTTTGGCATTTATTTGACTTTGGGTCACTGCATATCTTCTGGCTCATTTCTATGCCTATAGTTGGCAGTGCACTTGAATTGTAGAAGAGAAAAGTGAAGAAAAGGTTAAAATCAAGAGGTGATATTAGTTGGCCCAAAAAAGGTACAAAATTCTATATATGGCCTACTCTCAAATTAGGCTGAAAACTTGTATATACATGTATAGAATACATTCTGGAAAGACTGTACTAAAATCTTGACAGTTGCTATCTCTGTCAGGAAGTGATAGAAGACTTATGCTTCCTTTAAAATAATTTCTGTATGTTTTTAAAACTCTTTCAAAGAACAAATATATTTTCTTTCTAAAGTCTATTTAGGAAATGTTTATATAATATCAGGTTCAGACTTGAACTGGGAACAGACCAGTGACGGAGGCAGAAAAGTGCTTTGCCCTCAGAGAGCTAATAGTCTTATAAGATCATGGGAAATCATTAATTTTTTTTTTTTTTTTTTACTTAGAGAAAAAGATACCTCAATTAATGAAGAAAGAGCACGGATGAACTTGTCTGATTTCATTGGCTTTTTGTACCAATACCAAGCTCTCCACCCACAGTTCCCCCTGTTATGATCTCAGATTCCAGGAGACATTTGTGATTTTGTGACTCCTGCTACCTATTGGAAGCCACTTGTGTAGTGGGGTGTATCTTGTAGTAATGGGGAGAGGAGTCTCACTCTCCTTACCACAAAAAGCCCCAATCATGTGCCAGCCTTGGGCCAAAATGGTCCCACCATAGGGCAGCAGAAAAGAAAACATCATGGTTCCTGGGCAGACGCTTGGGTGGAGGGTCCCACCTGCTGTCATCATGATTTGAATAATGCTAAGCTGTTGCCTCCTCTGGAAACTTTCTGGGATGAACTGGTGGAATCATAGAAGCTCTGTGATTTCAACTTTAAGAATGTTTACCTCATGGATATCTATATAAACATAATTTTCCAAACTTCTTTCTGCCATGGGAGGCTGACTGCGAAGGCCATATTTTGTTTCGGTGATCCAGGAAACTCAGCTGATTTAGGAGAACTTGAGAATATCTGTTCTCACTGAGAGACCTGGACCCACAGAGAACTCGATTTCCCTTTGACTCTTTCTCCTTGTAGGTTTAAATCTGTTTAGTGGAACTGGCTTACTGCTGTTGTACTTGTTCATGACTGGCTCAATGCCACAAGCGGAGACAAAAAGAGGAAAGGATATTTTATACCTCAAGATTTGGAACCTTCAAAAAATGTTTTCTTTTCTCTTCTCTGTACTAAATCTCATAGCTAGTTGATTTTTACCCTCTTTTTTTATTTTTCCTCTTTCTTCTTGTGTGAAAATGTTGGTATGGTGACTTCTTTCTAATTTTAACAAATACAGTATGTCCAGAAACAAAACAGAAGCATGTTTCTGTGTGTGATTCCTGGCAGAAATGGTGCGATTTCATTTCAGGATAAAACTGTGAATTTATGGGAAGCAACATGGTATGGGTACTTAGGGAAAGCAAAAGGAATACATCGCCTGGCTGCCAGAGTCGCCTTTGTCTTGGCGGCTCTAGGAAATCTTTTGTGATTTGTGAGTGCTGAGGCTCCGGAGGATGGAGTCAGAACCCATCAGTTGCTCAACACACAGGCATGCTGGCTGGTGGGAGAGCCAAGGGGGCAGGCGGAGTTGCATTTCCAAGAGGGATACATTTATTCATTCAAATTACACAAGTCGTGTGAGAGTGTGTGTGTGTGTAGGGCAAGAATGACAAACTGCCCCGTTTGTGTCCACCTGCCTTGGAGGCTGTACCTTGGGGTGAGATTGGAGACTGTACCTTGGGGTGAGATCGGAGACTGTATCTTGGGGTGAGATCGGAGACTGTGACTCTTCTGTTCTCAGTTCCCAAGGGGGGAAATGTGACTTGCTGAGCCAAATGTGACTCTAGTGTGTAAAGACAAACATTTTATATATGGCTTAACTTAGCCAACTTCTTCATCTAAGGCTTAACCTGGAAAAATGTTGAGCTGTTCCAATACTGGAGACAAACTGGCTGTATTGAATTTGAGACTAGAATGTATTATTTTGTTTTAAGGGATTCTTCAAGGGTAGTTTTGACCACCTTTCAGGGTTACGATTGTGGGGGGGCACGAGGGAGGAGCTCACCTTGGGCATAAAATTTAAGAGGGTGCTCAAAAAACTTAGTAATCAAGATAAATAATATTTTAATGAAATATTTTGAAAACACAAAAATTATTTTTAGTAAAGATAGGATCAGTGTTAACTGAGTTTTCCTTTTGCAGCTAGGTTCAATATGGCCCAGGATGGCACTGTTACTGATCATACCTTGTTCATTATAGATTCTTCGCATTATTTTTGATTTTGGAATATATTTCACAAAATGCTGTTTTTCTTGTTATGCTGGTCTTTTGGCACACCCTTGAAGTGTATGCCCCAGGCTTGTGCTTCATTTCTTTAACTCTTGTCCAGCTCTGCTAGTGGTATTTGCCTTGACCTTTAACTACAGAAACCCTGAGTAAAATATAATTGCAGGGGACCAAAAGATCATCCAGGCTGACTGTCTTTAAGAAGGTATATTAGCTATTCAGTCTATGCAGGTTGAACTCCTTTTTATGGAGTTCAGATATCTGAGAAGCTATTTACATATTCATTTATTTAATAGCTATTTACTGAACACTGTGTGGCTGGATCTAAGTGCTAAGGTTGTATAAACTAGGCAAAATCCTTGTATTTATGGCACTTACACCCCTATATCATCTCTCTAGTCCTGAAGACTACTCTGTAATGTAGATAGCAGTTTCATTGTTTTACAGGTAAGAAAAGTAAGGCTCAGAGAATAATCCTGACTGTAGATAACTAAGTGTAATATTGTCTAGCACAGAATGTACAATTAAAAGGATTCAGAAAAGTACTCAAGTTTCTCTTGACCTGTGCTTAGTCAGTAAGATTGTCTCTGGAATATATTTGTCTTCAGTTAGCTCTTAAGGAAACTATTGTTTAAATGCAGGACTATAGGAAGCAGTACAACACCCATTTTTCTTGATTTTAGCAAAGCAACAAAATGCCACAGAGAAACCCATGTTAAAAGATGAGGACAGGCTCACTGCCTATAGCTCAGCGGGGAGGGCTCCAGCCGCATACACTGAGCTGGTGGGTTCAAACCCAGCTTGGGCCTGCCAAACCACAATGACAACTACAGCCAAAAAATAGCTGGGCATTGATTGTGGCAGGCACCTGTAGTCCCGGCTGCTTGGGAGGCTGAGGCAAGAGAATCGTTTAAGCCCAGGAGTTTGAGATTGCTGTGAGCTATGATGTATGACTCTATGGCACTCTACGGAGGGCAACATAGTGAGTGTCTCAAAAAAAAAAAAAAATGAGGACAAAAAATATTTACCTATAAATGGCAAAGCAGGTACACCTTTTGTACTGGCTCTAGTCTGTCAGAACTGAAATCATTTGTGCAGGCTCAGAGAGGAAGAGTTCAGTGATTATTTATCTTGCCGATGTGACACTGGCAAGGATCATCCCTAATTTCATGTTGATTTGTCTCACGCACATCATGATATTGATGCCACCATGTTGATGGTTCACGTGCCCTGAGATGAATTTTTAGAGGGCCACTGCGAGGATTATTATTGGACCAGGTTATTAATATGTGCTACTTAACTGATGGAAGAGTGAGAAGCAGCAGCAAACAGAAAACTGAGCTGAAAATGTTGAGCATGTATCCTATAAATTTAGTTTTATAAAATCTGTGTATGTGTTTAAATGCAGACAGCAATTAGAAAACAGATGTACGTCTCATTTTAAAAACATGTTTGTTGAGGTAGAATTGATGTACACGCTTGATAAATTTTAACCTATGCATACATCCATAAAACCATCACCACAGTTAAAAAAGTTAAACATACCCATCAGCCCCTGCCATGTGTTTCCTTGCATCCCTTTGTAATCACTCCCAATACCTCCCTTATCCCCAGTGATAGATTTTTATGTTTTTATTTTTTGGCCTTGGCTATTCACCAATAATATATTTTCTATCACCACACATTAGATCACTTTTCCTAGAATTTTGCATGAATGAAATCATATGTATTCTTTTTGTGGGGGAAGTGTCTGGTTCCATTTACAGCATAATAGTGAATTATGCTTCATTCACTAGCATAATTTTTTGAGATCCATTCATATTCTAGCATCTAGCAATAATTCTTTAATTGCTGAGTATTATGTCATTATATGGATGTGCTATAGTTTGTTTATCCTTTCACCCACTGGTGGACGTTTGGGTTGTTTCCAGTTTGGGGCTATTTATTACAAGTAAAGCTGCTATGAACATTTGTGTATAAGCTTTAATGTGGATGTATGCTTTCATTTCTGGGGCGGAATGTCTAGATCATATGTTCATCTCAACGTTTTAAGAAACCTACCCACTTTCCCAGATGGTCGTATCATTTTACATTCCCACTCCACAGTGTATGAGAGATGTAATTCTTTCATATTTTCACCAACACTTGGTTTGGTCAGTCTTTTACATGTTAACCTTTCCAATAGCATCTGTGGTATCTCATTATGGTTTTAATTTTCATTTCTATAAAGACTAATAATGTTGAGTCTTTTCATTTGGCATCCGAATGTCTTGTTAAAATGTATTGTGCTTTTTATTTATTGTTCGATTTAACTTGTTAAAGTTTTCTTTTTTAATTACTGAAATTTATTCATTTTTTATAAGTTATTTTATTTATTTATTTATTTTATTTTTGCAGTTTTGGCTGGGGCCAGTTTCAAACCACCACCCTGGGCATATGGGACCCGTGCCCTACTCCCTGAGCCACAGGCACCACCCAACTTGTTAAAGTTTTATTTATGAAACTCTCACTGTGTTTATGTGAGAAATTAATCTGTAGTTTTATTGTTTCAATGACTTTTGAATGTCTACAATGTTAAGTGAATAAGCAAGTTGTGTCACATGTATAGTTTGATTCTATTTCTATTAAAATAAATTAACCATATATATAATATATATATGTATGGTTTCTGCAAAAGGATTGAGTATTAAATACCTGAATATTCATATTGGTTATTTCAGGTATATGATTGGGGGATAGGGAATAAGATGATTAACTTTGTCTTACTATTTTTTCTTTTTATTTGAAAAAAAAAATGTGCAAGTTTAATTTAAAATTCTTGGGTAGGCTTTCCCTCTGAGAACTATGAAAGATGGAGAGAAACAATCTGTCTTTTGGCTAAAGTTTGACCTTTCCAAAAACTTAAGCAAATTAAATGTGTCTGTGTTCTGATTGGACCTTTGGGAGGGAGAGTAGCATGGGTTTTTGTAACGAAACAGATCTGACCTTGAATCTAGTATATTCCTCTATATTTAAAATGGGCACAATCATACTTGTTGGACAATTTTATTGTAAAGATAAAGGGTAATAAAGTAAAATAGCATATAATACCTAGTAATCTCTACTACTACCACTACTGTGGCTGTTTCTACTTAAAGGATCGAAGAACTTTAAGGTGTCTAGTTCACCTTTACCTTCATGCCTGAGTCCTGTCTCCATGTTTGCAGGTGACCTCTTGCTTGCTTATTCATGTGGAAGGAGCTATTTTGGTCAGCATGCCATTTGTGTTTTCATTTAATACATGAGCACATCTCTGAAAATTGATCCATCAATCAATTGATGGAGTCATACTCTTTGGTGTGCTTGTCCAGTTACTCATGGCTCCCATCTATCAGGGATATCTTAGGGAAACTCTACCAAATGTCTTTTGGAAATCCAGTTACCCTTTGCTACATTCCTTGTCCTATCATCTATAATAATTTACTTTGAAAATTATCTCTAATGTAGGCAGGTGTGTTTGGTTTTTTCATTTGCTGGAACTTATTTCATGTTTGAAATATTAAAGAAAAGCAATAAAAAGCAAACTGGTTTATAGATTTTTGGAAAAAGAGATGATCTTTCTGTTCTCTTTAAGGTAGCAAAATTAGTAAATGCATCTGCTATTTTGAGAGTTTCTTTAAAAAAAAAAAAAGAATTAAAACTACTTTTCTACGGAGCCAGTTTGCAGGATTTAATTTGTTATTCAGTAGTTGGCAGTTTGGTTTGCTTGCTTTTTTTCTAGCAGTTCTTTGGAATCCTTTGGTTTAAAATTGATCCTAAATAATCAGATAGCCTGAAATGGCATGGGATAGGGAAAAGAGTTTTGTCTTTATTTTGTTGCCTATTCTAATTTTCTTCCCCCACCCCCATTTATTTATTTATTTATATTGGTACAGAGTCTTACTTTGTGGCCTTCAGTAGAGTGCTGTGGCATCATAGCTCCCAGCAACCTCCAAGTCTTGGGCTTAAGCAATTCTCTTGCCTCAGCCTTCCAAGTAGCTGGGACTACAGGCACTGCCTGGTTTTTGTTTTTGTTTTTTTTCTTTTTTGTAGAGATGGGGGCCTGGCTCAGGCTGGTCTCTAACCTCTGAGCTCTGGGCAATCCACCCATCTAGGCCTCCCAGAGTGCTAGGATTACAGGCGTGAGCCACCATACCTGCCTAGTCTGTTTTATCTTGATCTGGATTTTTTCTTACAAAGGTAGAAAGAATGGTATAATGAATTTAGATGCCCATCCCTTACCTTTAACATGGTCAACTCTTAGCCAGTCTTACATTATCTGTTCTTCCATTCTGTTTATTTTCTATTGCTGGATTGTTTGGAAGCAAATCCTGAATGTTATATAATTTCATTTTTAAACATTTTGGGGTATTTGATGTGATTTACAAGACTTAAAGATAGAGACATCCCTACTGTTGGATATTGTTTATATCTTAGTATAACTTTTTTTTTAATTTTTTTTTTTTTATTGAATGGTAACTATGTACATTAATGCACTTCTGGGGTACAGTGTGGGGTTTTCACACACAATCCGAAACACTTCCATCAAACTGGTTAACATAGCCTTCATGTCATTTTCTTAGTTATTATTTTAAA
>CAUYQV010171313.1:0-13835 GCA_963574575.1 Galagoides demidoff | reverse complement strand
GAGCCCTATTTAAGTGCTTTTAATGTGGTGAGCAATAGTCTATATCCACCTCAACTTTTAAATCCAACTAGCAAAAGACAAGCATCACACTAAAAATTATCTTCTCGCCCCCAACATTGTCCTTAGGTTAAGCAGACAGTTTTCTGAAAGTGGCCAAAGGAAGTCTGGGAAGACTATTGATTGGAAGATGTGATAGAATGTGGCAAAAGAACTGCACTACATTCTAATTTGTTGGGCTTGCCATAAGTACTAAGTTGATTCATGAAAATTGCATCTTGGAACCAAGCTTTTTCTTAAGTGAAATACATCCAACTTAGCTTTCACTAGGCTTAATTGTAAAATTAATAAAATCCTCAGTCTCCCCTCCCAACTGATGGCCCTAGAAGCAGCAGCAGTGGGTGGGGTGATGACCTGATAGGCTATGAAATCCTGTTTCCTGCAGCCATGATACCGTTCCTTCATCCTGACACTGAGATAGGCTAGACTCATTCATCACCCAGGGAAAACTTAATGCTTGGTCTTCATCTTTCAAAAGGAAACTCAAAATCAAGCCATTTCTCACAGTTTCCCTTATATAGGCTTAAGTCTACCTCTCTGGTCTAAGGGGCTGTTGGGTTTAAGCATGATTGCTCTTTGGGTTTTTGGCTCAGTCCAGCCCCCAGATTCACATCCTCCCCACAGAAGGCCTTGTCAGAGCACCACGCAGTGCTATGTTTCTAGGGGAGGGGGCCCAGATGCCTGGCGACAGCCACCAGGGCCACTCCTCCTTCAGCATCTATAGAATGTAAAGTTCTGTTGAAGACTTTCCTCATTTGAATAGCAAAATCAGTCATGTTCTGAGATGCCAAGCTGCACAGAGTGTCTGTGGCCTCCACCTACAGAACTGAAATGTTACTTTAGAAAGCTCCAGGCCACAAACAAACAAACAACATAAAATCCTTAAAGACCAGTAACTCTTAAATTCAACCCAAACATCTGGCCGGCCTCAGTCACTCTTACCTGTCTACATTTTACTGAGTCCACTTCCTCACTTTCGAATGCTTTTCCTATTCTTACCATACTTCAAAAATGTTCCTTCTTTCCTATGCTCAACTCTGCATAATTGTCTTCTCTTTCTCTCTCATTTTATTTTATTTTTGAGAGAGGCTGTTGACAGGCTAGAGTGCAGAGGCATCACCACAGTTCACTATAACCTCAAACTCCTGGGCTCAAGTAATTCTCCTGCCCCAGCCTCTGAGTGGCCAGGAGTACAGGTGCACACCACCATGCCTGGGTAATTTTTCTATTTTTGTAGAGATGGAGCCTTGCTAAGTTGCCCAGGGTGGTCTTGAACTCCTGAACCCAAACAGTCCTCCCACCTCAGCCTCAAAGTGCCGGGATTATAGATGTGAAAAATTGCTCCCTTCCACATTTGTCTTCTTTCAACTTGCTTAGCTCTGGCTAACCAAATCTTAGGGCCATTTGTCTGTACTTCTGAATCATCTAATTTTTGTTTGGTTGGAAGTAATAGAAACTCACTCTAAGTAGCTCAAGCCAGAGTGGAAACTGATGGGAAGGATAGTGAGTGAGATATATCACAGAATTTTAGAAAGAACAGAACAAACAAAACTTCAGAAGCAGAGCAATGAAGGCTGTTCTAGTGTGACTTCAGCACAACAACATAAATCTTCTTTCTGGAGCCTTGCCACTAATATTATGTAGCTCCAAGGGCCCCCACACCATGAGAGACTTGATTGAAAATTCTAATTTCCGCAGAGAAGAATCTGATCGACCCAGTTTAGCTTTGGTTACCCAACTTCCCTATCCTGCATGAATTACTTACAGCCAAGGGACAGGGCATATTGTCTGGACTTACCTGCTTTCTCTGGGGAAAGGATTGGGCAACGGAGTCATTTTCCTGAGAAGAAGGAATCATAGTGAGCTGAGAATATACCCCAGGTGTAATGAGTCCTTTGTATGCCTAGATGTCAGTTTTTTGTATCTGCTTCATGTTGTATATGTTTTTAAAAACATGTCTCTCTCCAGGCTGGAATGTTAAACTCTTCCACAGTGGAGTGAGGCTGTGAGTCTTTGCTCTCATCTGATCTAACTGCTCTTACTGGGCCTCAACTAGAGGCTGACCACTCAAGACTCAAGACAGCTAACATCATGCCAACTCTCTAATGGTAAGTTTCACTTGGCTAATATCCTTCTCTCAACTCCTATACACCAAGATACACATTAGGCATTGAGGATGCAAAGGTAAATCAGACATGATTACTGCTCTTAAGACATATAAGCTAGTAGATTTTTCTATATAATTAATACTTTGTGGGAGTTTTAAAATAAACAAATACAGTAGAACCTTCATAGTAGACCACCTCTCTACATTGACCACCTCCTAGAATTGACCCAATTTTCGTAGACCAGACATGCATCACATGTACATGGCAGTAGCACAGGCCTAGTTCTTTGTGTTGACCACCTTTGTATGTTGACCAATTTGTTACATTCCCTTGAGGGGTCAACTTATACAGGTTCTGCTGTACTTTCTAAAAATCACCATAAATCCATTTTGAAGCCAAGCCTTTTCTTCTTGGGTTATCAAGTAGAGTCCACTTCAGGCAAGGATTCAGGCACCCTCCATAAAGCACAGAACTATGAATGACTATGTCTTGCAAATACAGTGTTTTGGGTATCATCTCCCAAGTCTGCCATATGGAGTGAACAGATATACACAGACAGTGATGTGGTTTTGGTTTTTTTTCTTTTTTCTTTTTTTTTTTTTTGGTCTAATGATCCAAGACAACATGGGGAGGCCACATACATTTCTCCACATTGTTATCAAAATTTCTGCATTGTACTTCCAGGCCTTAGTTCAGAATTGTTATGTTGCTCTGGTACTAGAGATTTAAATGCTTTTGTATGACTCAGAGATCTTACTGAATTAACATAAAAGTTGTTAGAATAGAAAGAGATGGGAGTAAGTTGACTTAGGCTTAAAGCCTGGCTTTAGAACTTAATTAGCTTTCTGAATCTGGGCAAGTTACTTTCTGAGACTCAGTTTCACCATGTGCAAGATGGGATAATAATACCCATTTTTTTTTTTTTGCAGAGTTGTTGTAGGAAATAAATGAGATAATATATGTGAAAGGGCCCAGCAAATAGCTGAAAAATCAGTATACATTTTCTAGCCTCCAGCAAAATAAAACCATGAGCCTTCTTTGCTGGGCCCTCTTCTTATTACACCTGTCCTCCTCTGTTTCCCGGATTGTAAAGACAAGTAGCCCCCAAGGGCACCTGTTTCTTTTAGGACAGTCCAGTTTGATGGTGTCTGGTGATTCTTGAGAGTACATGGCCATAGGCAGTCAAACTCTGTGCATTTGAACAAAAGACTATAAGCATAGAATAACATCCCCACAGTTGCTGGCATGGGTTGGTATATTCAGCAGAAGCTTACTATATATTTTGTTTCAACTTGCAGACCAAGATGCTTACTGTAAGGAACTGCCACAGGTTAATCAATCCATGGCTCCTCTAATGGCTTTATTTATTTATTTATTTGTTTTAAACAAGTGGATGAATAAACAATTTTGGCCTTGGGATGCCATTCAGCTCAAAGTTGGTGGCAATCGCAAGTGGCTTTAATAAATGAAAGAGATATTTTGGCATAGCTCATTGAGCCGAATAAAGACGAAAGCCCCTGCCAGCACCATAGAGTATATTAGCTACTCCACTTTAATTACTCCTTATGAATGGAAAGGATGCAGGAAATGGAATTTTAATTTGTACATCTACACTGTACTATTGAAGGAGAAGGTCTTTGTGACCTTATGGGTTTGAGGAAGAAAAAAATTACAAAAAAAAAAAAAAACTTTATAGGGCATAGCTGAAGTTGGCATAAGAATTATGTCCCATGGCTGACATTGCTGCTGTTTGATGCTTGCTGTCAAATTGTGGAAAAGCAAGACGTGAATCCCAGAGTGATTTCCTGTGTGTGCATTTGCCAACAAAGAAGGCTGAGTGCACTTGGGACTTGGTAGTGTTCAGAAACAGGACAAGCACAATCTGTTTGTGCTCCATCTTCTGTTGTGAGTGTCAGGACTGGTCGTAGCCTTAACTGTATTTCTACTTCTTGCTTGGTAACCAGACACAGACTGAATGTTCTGGAGAAGCTCTGGGGTCTTCCTCCATGAATCAAGAGGAAAGCCCAAATGGTCCTGTCATTTTATTCTCAGAAAAGCAGGTGAAGGTATAACGGCATTCCTTCCTTCCTTCCTCCCTCCCTCCCTCCCTCCCTCCCTTCCTTCCTTCCTTCCTTTCTTTCTTTCTTTCTTCTTTCTTTCTTGTCTTTCTTTCTTTTCTCCCTTTCTTTCTTTCTTTTTTTTCTCTTTTTTCTTTCTTTTTTCTTTCTCTCTCTCTCTTTCTTTCTTGCCCTGAAATGCATTCTTTGATGGTAGAACTTCCTCTGCATTTCCACGCCATGTGCCTCTGATTTACAGTAAGGCTGCCCTCTGTGCATCCTACCCCAGAGCCTCAGCACAGGCCCTCTCTGCCTCTGCTCCCTTATTCTCAGACCTTCTTGGTTACCCAATGAGATGCACCTTGATAAGTGCAACCAGCCAATACCTTTTCTCGGCTTTCATGCCTAATTCCCACAAATAAGTTCATCCTTCATAGTATAGAAATAGGCATTTGACATATTAAGTCTAACACATCGTATGCCTGAAAACTAGACTATCCACACATACAGCATGGAAGAGGCTGGCCATATAGCATCATGAGAAAAAAGAAAACAGCAAATAAATAAATAAAAACAAAAAAAGGACAACAGGCTTTGTCCCTTACTAATTATGTGATCTTGAGTAAACAAAAATGCATCCTCTTTGAACTTCTCATCTTTCAAATCCATAGGTAGGATATTGTAAAAAAAAAAAAAAAAAAAAAAGAGATGCTCCATAAAAGGTATTTGAAAACTGTTAAGACCTATATAAATGGAGGGGGGTTATATTTGACTTGGAACTAAGCACATTGATGGTCACTATGAAAGACGAAACCTTAAATGACACAGAACTTGTCTTCATGCCTTACAGTCCCCATAGGAAGATCACACATATACACATGGTGGATAATTAGTCACGCACGTCAGTATATGCTGGGGCATATAATGGAGGCAGGTGGCTTACATTATGATAATGGTTCAGAACAATTGGAATGCTGTAAACACTACATTGCCACCCAAGGATAAGGTATTATTAATAACAAGCAAGATTATCATCTTTACCATTTCCATATGGTTCCAACCATTTTAGAGATTATTCCTGTTCTTCTTTATGCTCTAGCTTAGGCTCAGGATAAGTCCGCACATCTATCATTTATTTAGAGCCTTTGTAGGTCTTGTTTGGCACCATATCCCAACACCTAAAATGATGTCTCAATAAGTATCATGGAATGAATGGATGAATCAATGAATTAATCCATGTGAAGAAAAGCTGCTTTTTATTTGGGCCCACACATGTATTTAGTACTTTTAGGGAAAAAAAATTAAAACAGTGGAAGAGGAATTGATCTGGACACACAGGCGTAAACACACACACACACACATACACACACACAATTGACTTGAGCACGTAATGACCTATCAGTGTCTTGCTCTGTTGCCCAGGCTGGAGTGCAGTGGTGAGGTCATAACTCCTTGCAGCCTTGAATTCCCAGGTTTAAGGGATCCTCCTGCTTCAGCCTCTGGAATAGCTGGGATTACAGGTGCACATCACCACATCCAGCTAGTTTTTTTTAATAATGATTTTTTTAACCTGTACATTGTTCCAGAAGTTGGTTGGAGGCACATAAAGCAAACTCCTAACCCACTGATGTTTACCTGTGGCTGGTAATGATCAGTCCAAATGGAGTTGTTTTCCTTGAAGATAAACTGCGCTAATCAGTTTCAATGTAATAAGTTAACCCCTCCGGCCAGAGCATATGGCTGTCATTGTGCAGCTGTGCTGATAGAATAGTCTGGACCTCCTGAATGGCTGTCCTATTTTTATGTAATTTCTGACCACCCATTATCTCCAAGGAATAATGAGGTTTTTTTCTTTTTTTCCTTTCCTTTTTATTTTCTCAGGAACAAAAGCTGCCCTTCCTTTTTTATTGTAAACAGTTTGACAAAAAGCAAGAGGTGAAGAAAGAGAGAGTGCCTTGCTGTTGTCTGGAGTCTACTGCACTGCCATCTCCCCTCCCCTGACTCTTTTAAAATTATTTCTGCTGAAAAGAGGCTTTTTTTAAAGGAAAAAAAAAAAGATGTTGCTCATGCAACCCAAACAAATCATAATCTTTAAGGACAAGGCATTGCAAAATGGCTGATATCCCCAGATGGGGACAGATATAGTTGGGTATTAAAACAATCTTCTTGAAGTGGAAATGCTGGTGAATACAGACATGCGGAACTCACCTTGGACAAATAGAGCATCATCTTTGGGTGTGGATGCAGAGCAGAGGGAAATGTCCACCTCCCTCTGACTGGTGTGTGTTGGGGTGGGGGTGGCCAGGGAATTAGCCAGCAGGGTTTGAGATCACGAGAGGGACTTGCAGAGTCCAGCGTCTTGCTCTCATGAAACAGTGTTAACAATCTTTACTCAGGAATTTCAGTTCATCTTACTGGAGAGTTTCAAAACACTATCCACAATTCTATTTACTCACAATACACTGATCCCAGGTAGCTTTTTAAATATGCTTGCCATAGAATTTGTGCACTTGTGTGCACCCCCTCTTTAAATCTCAGAATGAAAGAAAATAGATAGGCAGAAAGAGTGGCATATAGACCCCTTGTCTACAAGGCATCTCCTACTCTAGAGGTCTCTCAACATGCAGCTAGCTTGTTAATTTATTGTTATACCATGTCTGTCAAATAAGAAAGACGTTATCCACCATGCAACATATTTTTCTAAAGTGATGCTTTCTATATGTATTTCTGATTTTCAAAAATATGACCAATGTTATTCTATGTGAAGTATTTTCCTCTGAAAAAGGCGGTGATATAGTAAATGTCCTCTCGCCCGTGTGCCACACGGAATCGTGCTATTATAGGATAGAGGAAAGGCAATCACAAGCCTTCTTTCTTTAAGTGATATTTATCCTTTTTAAAGAGTTCACAGGGGGCCGTGACAGGAATAAAATGCCTTCTAGATACACAAGTATTGTTTCTCAAGATGAAAAAGCCCTGGGATGCTGACGGAGGTTCAAGTTCAAGGTACTGTGAATATGTGGAAAAATGGGATTTTACACAGTGACAATACCAATAAGGCATGCCTGTAATGAAAGAGATCCTTCTGGAAGAGCCCAGACTGTAGACTAAACTGGTCTCCATGTGGCAGAGAAGATATGTGAATGAAGTGGCTTTCAATGAGGAGAAATCAATTTTAACAGCTCATTTATTGATGAAACCAAGTCTAGTCTCAGCAGTTAAAGTGCTTTCTTGGAACAAGGACTGGAGGATTCATCTGTCTCACCTTAAAGGATGAAAGAAAAACTTCTCATAAAAAATGTTATGGCTCCTTCGCTACTGAAACTGGGATGAGCTAATATTTGATAATTAGTTAATAGGGGAGTTGGGGGACTTAGAGTGCCTTTTATTTCCCCATGCCCACTGGAGTCTGTGGAAGCAAGATTATTCAAATATGCCCCCAAACTCATTTATCTCATTAACTCCACTAAGCTTCTTTAATTCTGTCCTTTGATTTGACTACTCTGTTTTATCTACCATCCCAACATAGTGCCTGGCATTGTCCAAGGCTGAATGGGATCCCATGGACTTGTGCAGGACTCACCGGTTCATGCCCTGGCCCTGTGCAGGTCACTGGTCTTCCCTGGTTCTGAGTATCTACTCTCCATGCTTCTCAGGTGAAGTTCTGCTCTTCCGTGAAGCCCCTCTGACCTCCAACAAATGTGGCCATAATTCTTGGATCTATGATTACTTCAGTTACTACTAGAAAACTGGCCACGTTCTGTTGGTTACTTACATGTGTCTATTAAGAGTCACACATTGATTGGAAGCTTCAAGGCAGAATTAGGAAGCTCTTTCCACTTGCTATAGTGCATAAGCTTTCTTCACCTTGGTTACTTGCACCAAGCCAAAAATCTAGGCATCATTCTTGATCCTTCTCTCTTTGCATAATACCTGCCCGTATCCCAAGAGCAAGGCCAGTCAGCTGTATGAGCAAAATTTCTTTCTAGTCTTACCTCTTGATATTAGCTACCTCTTTAGATCAAACCACCATCCTTTCTCTTCTAGATGACTGTCACATCCTCCCAAATGGTTCCCTGCCTTCACCCATTTCCCTCAAGAATCCAACTTCCACATAGCACGTATCTTCTCTCTCTGCCTGGGTTTAAAATACATCATATAGCTTTTCATTGCAATTAGCATAAAATTCAAAAATGTCATTGTTAATATTTTGCTTTTTTTTTTTTTAACCTGCCTACATCCTGAATCTCCCTTTCTACTTGGGTAAGAACTCACCACTGTATGAGTCTTAGGGAGAGAGAGGGCTACCACTTCTCCAGTGAGTTAAATTTAAGGGCTGGTCATAGCTTAATTGCTTTTGCAATTAGATGATTGAATCCACATGCAATAGTGGACTTATGTTAAATAAAGCTGAGATGGGATACACTTTGGTAAAACAAAAAAAAAAAGTAAGAAATTCAAATTCTTCAGAGTTAGAAATGCAGGAGTAAATTTATTCTTATAATTTGTTCTATTGCTTTTTCCTCCCCTGAGAATGAAGGTCTTTGTTCGTTAAGATCTTGAGAAATACATTGGTGAAAAGGTACACATTAGCACCCTTTTTGCTGTGAGCCCTATGGTTAAAATATGTTCCTTTATTTTAATGTGGCTGGAAGGATTCTGGCATGGCAGAGATCAAGCAATGGAAAGTAATAGTCAGAGGCAGGGTGGGGATGGTCACCCTGACAGGCTGTGGGTCCTGCCTGGCATGTGGGAAAGTAGTTAACTGATGATTAATCCCAACACTGAGAGAGAGAGAGATTTTATTTCTAGGTCCTACTTCATTAAAATCCTATTTCTATTAAGTAGAACAAAACTCTAGGACTCAAGAAGACACACCCAAGTCGAGCCACATGGAGAGAGTAAAACCCCCTCATTCTAGTCCCAGAGCTGTGCTACAGCCCTTTAAACAAAGAGGAAAAAGAGCATATTGAGGACTTTGCAAGAAAATTACAAGTAAGGATCATATTCTAGGATATTCTGTGCTCAAGGAGCACAGAACCGTGGAGTAACTATACTGAGGCAAAGGAAATATCCAACCATTCTACTGGTTATTACACCTTGGATTGAGCTAATATTAACACCCAGTGCCCAAACCAATGCTGTAGTCCAGGAAGCAAAATGAAGAATTTGCTTCCTGTGGGGGTTGAAGAATTCAGTTAACAAACCTTTATTGATGAACTACTAGCTGATAAGCACTGTTTTAAATGCAGGAAATAATAGTGGTGAGCAAAATAAAGTCTTCGTTAAGCTTCTATTGTAGAGGGGCAGAGAGGGAATAAATAGATAAACAAATAAGTAATTTCAGGAACTGATGGACCCTTTGAAAAGGATAAAAGAAGGAAAATACTATTGAGGAACTTGAAAGCAGCTGATGAGTCCTGAATTCAGTAGTCTGAATTATGAGGAACAAACAATCATGGAGGCTGGGCTCAGGGATTCAGACCTGTAATCCTAGCACTATGGGAGGCCAATGTAGGAGAATCACTTAAACCTGGGAGTTTGAGACCAGCCTGGACAACATTGCAAGACCCTCGTGTCCATAAAAAACAAACACAAAGAGACAGTCATAGAAGAGGGTTTCAAACAAAAAAAACAGATGACCAAGGATCTGGGAACAAATGTGAGATGGTCTTCAGGGAGAAAAGTAAGGCCAGTGTAGATCGCAGAATACTGAAAATGGCAGAACAGAGGAGGAATTGATATCAGGGAATCAGGCAGGAGTCAGGTGAACCTTGTAGGCCGTGATAAGGAGTTTGGATTTTGCTGTCGTCGAAGTGGAAAGCCATTTGAGAATTTTACTCAATGGGGTGACACGATTTGATTTGTATTTTGAAAAATTATCTTGATTCTGGGAAGAGTAAGGCAGAAAAGGGTAGAGACAGCAAATACTGTTTATGAGCCTTTTAGGCGAGTCTAAAAAGAGATGGTGGTGTAGACAAGGGCTGTGATTGCACGATGTCATCAGCTTGAGGATATACATTGTAAGTAAAACCTATAGAACTAATGAATGGATTAATCGTGTGAATGGGAGAGGAGTTAATGATAAAGTCAAGAGAAACTGAGTAGGTAATGGAACACTTTCTTGAGGAAGAACAGGTTTGCCAAGTGGGGAATGGAAATTAACTATCCTTATTTATTAGCTTAAGATGCTTATTAACACCCAAAGGGAGATAAATAATAGCCAGGAGAACATAGGAGATGAGGAGAGAAGTTTAGGCATATGAGTATATGTGTATATGCATAAACACGTGTGTGGTTGTGTTATATTTATAACATTTAGAGTCATGAATTGGGTGAGACAACCTAAGGAGAGAAGAGAGGTGAGCACCATTCGGAACCCAGACACGCCACGCCCTGCACTCCGACAATTAGAGATCTGAAGGAAAGGAAGAAGCCATCACAGGGGGAAAAAAGCAATAGAGGAGGTGACAACATGAGGTACAAATGACCCAAGCTTGCCTTGTTACAGCCTGGAGGACCCTAAACCCATCCCACTGTGTTTTCTCCAGTCTAAACACACAGAGTTAGAACACGGAATGGGGACGCCGGATGGAATCCCTGCCTGTTAGCTCCCGGGTCTGGGAGGGAAGACCCAGTGAACATTCCCGAAGATCCCCCTCTCTGCTTAAGAGTATTACAAGAGCAACCTGGCATCATTAGCGACCCGGAAAATGCACAGGCATTGTGATTTTTATAACATTCTTGTTTCATGCACCACTCACTGTGGCTTGTGGAGGGGTCTTGGAGAATAATAGCATATTTATGTTGGATTAATCAAATGGTGACTTTAATTTAAGTTGCTGTTTCAGATGCATTTTTTTTTCTTACTGAAGCACATTATCGCATCCCTGGCACCTAGTATACATAGAGCATTCTTATTCTCATTAAACAAAGACGGCTCGAATTCATTTGCTTTCATCTGGAAACGACTTCAATACATCGTCGCAACTTTGCCCTAGAGTTGTTACTTTACCTTTGATCCCGCTAGGGTTCAGCAACATTGATGTCCCCTCCATCTCACACGATATCATGCTGGTCCGTGACACGTACAGTGTTTTGACACTATGAAAGTAGCAGATTTAGATACATAATAAGACACATACGAACCAGAGGTTTTTTCTTTTTAATTTCAGATTAACATGAGGGTACAATGTTTAGCTTGCTTTTGTGTCTAAGGTGAAGTCCAAGTTGTAATTGAGCCTTTCGCCGCAGGGGGCGTGCTGAACCCTCACATTGTGCACATTAGGTGAGATCCCACCAATCACCCTCTTCCTCCCCTCCCCTTTTCCTCCTCTTCTCTCTCCCTCCCTAGAATACACTTTCATTTTTCTTTCGTGTGGGTGTGTAGTTGTTTATATGTTGGTTTCATATTGGTATTGAGTACATTGGATCCTTTTTTTTTTTTTAAATGATTCTTGTGATATTTTACTAAGAAGAATATGTTTCAACACCATCCAGGCAAACACAAAAGAGGTAAAGTCTCCATTGTTCCTATGGCTGAATAGTACTCCCGGGTTTACATATATCATAGTTTAGAAATGGAAGAACATACCATGCTCATGGCTGGGAATAAACCAGAGGCTAAATCCTCGGAGAATACAAGGTACAGCGACCTTGGCAGCATTTTTGGAGACTGCCGCATTTTAGGACAAAAGCGCACTGTCTGCTGCTGACCACATAGAAGGGGCCTCAGCAGATACTGGAGGCAATGCAGTAGTTCTCCTTTACCCGGAAAGGATGTGTTCCCAGACCTTCAGTGGGTGCCCGAAACCGTACAGAGCACCAAACCCAATTGCAGCCTATCGGAACGCCTTTCCTCCACTCAGAAATGTAATTCCCTCTCCATCTTAACTATCACTTACTTTTGCAGTTTGAGCAAGACAACAAAACTAGTTTGAATTTCTTTTCCTTCTTCACTATTTCACAGATAGAAGCCTCATTGTTACCATAGGTCATGGCAACCTCAGCTTATGATGTTTTGGGTTTTTTTTCTTCCTTGAGTTGAGAACTTTCCTCCTTTCACTTAAAGGAAGAAATTTTCAGCTTCTCTTTCGCATATTGGAATTGCCAGCATCACTACCCTTGTGTTTGGGGGCCTTTATTAAGTAAAATAAAGCTTATTTGAACACAAATACTGTGATGCCATGACAGTTGATTTGATCACTGTGACGCCTCCTAAGTGACTCATAGATGGGTGGTGGTGTAGACACAGTGCAGAAGTCTGGCACAGGGGGGATTCATGTCCTGGGTGGGAAGGAGAGGGGCACCTTGAGATGTCAGTGTGCTGTTCAGAATGGGGTGCAAGTTAAAAATTATCAATTATTTATTTTAGAATTTTCCATTTACTATTTTCTTTTTTTTGAAACCGAGTCTCACTTTGTCACCCGGGGTAGAGTGCCATGGCATCACAGTTCACAGCGACCTCAAACTCCTGGGTGCAAGAGATCCTCCTGCCTCAGCCTCCCAAGTAGCTGGGATTACAGATGCTCTCCACAACACATGGCTACTTTTAGGGGTCTCACTCGTGCTCAGGCTGGTCTCGAACTCCTGAGCTCAAACAATCCACCTACCTGTGCCTCCCAGAGTGCTAGTATTACAGGTGTGAGCCACCTCGCCTGGCCTCCATTTATTATTTTCTGACTGTGGTTGGCTGTGGGTCACTGAAACCATGCAAAAAACTGCAAGTAAGCTGCAGAGGGGTGACTGCATGTGCAAGATCTGTGTGTACCACTCTAATCCTCTTACATGGTGAATTGAAAGACTTCAATAAGGACTAGATCAAGAGATTGGTGAAGGCAACCCCAGAGACAAGCTGTTGAACTATTCTGTCCTCACGACCAGCAGAATACTGTTGCTTTATATGGCTTAGAAAACAAGAACAGTCCATGAAATGTTGACAACACCTAATGGGAAATCATTAGTATTTTGGAGCAAAATCAGACCTTCTTTAACAAATATTTATCCTTTTTCTAACAAACAGCTTTTTTTGGTCAGGCACGGTGGCTCACACCTATTTCTTAGCACTCTGGGAAGCCAGCATGGGTAGATTGCTTGAGCAGGAGTTAGAGACTAGCCTGAGAAACAGCAAGACCCCGTCTCTACCAAAAATAGAAAAACTAGCCAGGCATTGTGGTGGGTACCTGTAGTCCCAGCTACTGCAGGAGGCTGAGGCAGGAAGATTGCTTGAGCTCAGGAGTTTGAGGTTGCTGTGAGCTATGATGATATCATGGCAGTCTATCCAGGCACCAGAATGAGACTCTGTCTTAAAGAAAAAAAAAAAAAAGAAAGAAAAGAAATAGGTTTTTTTGTTTTTTTTTTTTTTTGAGACAGAGCCTCAAGCTATCCCCCTGGGTAGAGTGCCATGGCATCACAGCTCATAGCAACCTTCAACTCCTGGGCTCAAGCGAGTCTCCTGCCTCAGCCTCCTGCAGTAGCTGGGACCACAGGCGTCCGCCACAACGCCCGGCCATTTTTTGGTTGCAGCCATCATTGTTGTTTGGCGGGTCCGGGCTGGGGATTCGAACCCGCCACCTTAGGTGTACGTGGCTGGTGCCTTAGCCGATTGAGCCAC
>CAUYQV010171312.1:0-14799 GCA_963574575.1 Galagoides demidoff | reverse complement strand
CCCCTGGGTAGAGTGCCATGGCATCACAGCTCATAGCAACCTCCAACTCCTGGGCTCAAGCGAGTCTCCTGCCTCTGCCTCCCAAGCAGCTGGGACCACAGGCACCTGCCACAACACCCGGCCATTTTTTGGTTGCAGCCATCACTGTTGTTTGGCGGGCCCGGGCTGGGGATTCGAACCCGCCACCTTAGGTGTACGTGGCTGGCGCCCTAGCCGATTGAGCCACAGGTGCCGAGCCATCAGATGAAATTTTTAAAGATTAAATTATCTTATGAAACCTTTTAAGAGATTTGGTCTTTGGAATTATCCATTAACTGTTTTCAGTCCTTGTTGATACATCAGTTGATTTTAAATGGTCATAAATTGTCAGCAGGTGGGTAAGCCATAAAGAGTCCAGAATTTGTAGATTGTTAAACATCAAATCTAGTGGCAATTATATTTTCGAAGACAGAGAAATTACAATTACTTTTGAAATTTTATATCTATCACCATAAAGGTATGATCTGCTTGTGCTTCGTATATTAGAAAAAATGGGAAGTATAGGTAATGATGGACAATGCCTAAGCCACCTTTATAGCTGTATAAAGATAATCTGGAATATGTTTTACATTATTCCATAGTCTTTTTTTTGTTCAGAAGACGAGAGTCATTATAACATGTGTAAACAGATGTAGATTTAGTACCTGTTTGTTTTGTGGACTTAAACATTTAAAAATCACAAAAATTGTGCCTTTTTAATAGCATTTTCTTTCATTTCTCCACTGTTTTGCATTTTTTATTATTTTGTATCATGTAGATGGGTGTGTCCTATTTCCCACATTACTATTAAATATCTTTGAAGTCGGAGTCAATATGTTTCCTTTGAGAAAAGGACTGTGTATACATTGTAATTGCTCAAGGGTGTAATTAAGGCTATGAATTAAATTTTAGTTAAAATCTTATTCTGTCAGTGTAAATATTGCTTTAAGATTTGGTTTTATTGTGCAATTCAATTTAAGTAAATTGTAACTATTACTTTAATTTCAAGGTAATTAATTGAAAAATTTGCTACAGTTTTCTTCATACAACATAATTATGTGTGTGTGTGTGTGTATTATCGTAGGCGATTAAACTGTATGTTATGTGATTTGCCAATATTAAGTCCATAGGCAGAAATCAATGTTTTTCCTAATAAAAAGAAAAATGATAAGATGAATAATCTATATTCTTCTATGGAGATGGAAAAATTATATAATCTCATCATTGACTTTTTATAAAGGTTGCTTGAAATAGGTTTTCATATAAAAGTTGTACTTCAAAGGATATGAAATTTTTTTAATAAATGCAAGACCAACATTAGATGTCAAGGAAGAATTATTGGTGTTCAATAGTACATAGTATTTTTTGTAACACTTGGTTTGGTGAGTCTCCTATTCTATCTTGATTTATATCGTATTCTTCTGATTTATACTTCGGAGAGGTTAGTAGATTTGCAGTGAAGTCGCGAGAAGTTCTCCCTGTCTCATTCAGTCCTGCTAAATATTTTACAGTTCTACAGAACATGATCTATAAAGCATCATCATTTTCAGGAAGGCTCTTCCAAAAGAACCAAAGGCATGAAAAAGCCACTGGAGTTTAATATTTTTTTTTATAACAGTAAGACTATTGGAGCACCAGTGTAATTTAAGATAGGATGAGGTTATCTGTTCTGTTAGGTCAACATGATAGAATCCTCTCCTGGAATTGTAGCAAGCTAATTAACTTCTCCTTAATTATCCTCCTCATAATGTTATACATTCTAACATGGAAATCTCAGTTAAAATTAATATTTTTTATTCAAAGATCTAGGGTTTTCTTTTGATTTCCAGGCTTTGGGATTCACATTACTTTCAACGTAAATGCAACACAAGCGTGATTCCTTGACTACCCTGTCCTTTTTGTTCTGGGTAATGATGAGCTGCACACGGTGTCTTCCAACTTTCTGTGACAGTGATTGTGATGCTATTCTGGTCTTGTCTAAGCTTAATATCAAAATACTCTCAATATTTATTATTTGGTATCGGTTTAGATAGTAATATTGGTTTTGTTGTTATGAACTGCTCAATTATTGAATAGCTTATTGCTATGTTAGTTACATAAAATAATGAATAGCTTATTGCTGTGTTAGTTATATAAGATAATGAATGTTTTCATGGAATTTTTTATACTTATAAAAAATATAAACCTCAGACATATTTTTACAATGATTTAAACATAATTAGTGTTAAAATACAGAGGTATTCTAGTTTATTTTCACTTTTCCATGTAGAAGAAAAGCCAATGACATAGGCTTTAGGAATCTCCAAATAGCAATTGGTTAGTTGACATTCTCTTAACAACTGTTTATTCCTCTGTGTTGTCAACTCAAAATTTCACTTGAGCAAGAAGTTTAGATGGTGTTCCTGTGGACATACTGTCTATTACCAGCTAGCATTTTAATTGTTAAAGCCTGAGGCTGGACACAAATGTCCTCTACCTCAATTTAAATTCTATAAATTGATTGACTGATTTATCTTAAAATAATTTAATCAAAGGCTCAGAGTTTCATAAAAGTAAATTATCAACTCAATTGTAATAAGGTAGAATTTCATGAATATTGGAGCTCCATGTGAAAGTAAGATTTGGCATGAAAATCAGTATGCCATTTTTTTCTGTCTCTAAGATCTATACTAAAAAGGTAAACTAAACTTCTGGGGGTTTTGGCAAGTTTCTATGAACATACATCTTTCTGCTGCATATTGTGCTATTAGCTAAATTCTAAATTGATACAATTCTGCAAACTCACAATATGTAGGGCATATAATACTTCTGTGTAAAATAAGTGTAAAGTGAATTAAAATAACTTAAAATTTTTTTCAACAGATTAAAAACATACAAGTGGTTTAGTTACATGGATGAATTGCATAGGGGTGAAGTCAGGGCTTTTAGTGTGCTGGTCACCCAAATAATGTGCATTGTATCCAATGGTTTTTTATCCATTACCCTGCTTCTACCTCCCTACTTCTGAGTCACAATGCCCATTTTACCTCTCTATATGCCTCGCAATACCTGTTCTTTAGCTCCCACTAAATAATGGTTTCTAAACAATTCTTTCTAATTGTCATTCTGCATAATTTGGTTTACCATTCCTAAGATTCCTCACTTAAAATAATGACCTCCTGTTCTATCCTACCTCCAACTTATTATTCATTCGTTTCTATGGTTGAATAGCATTGCATGGTATTTATATATCACATTTTCTTTATCTAGTCCTAGTTGATGGGCACTCAGGTTGATTTCCTATCTTTGCAATTGGCAATTGTGCTACTTTAAACAAATGTGTGTGTGTGTTTTAATATAATTATATCTTTTCCTCTGGGTATATATCCAGTAGTGAGCCTGCTGAATCAAATGGTAGATCTACATTTAGTTCAGGAAATCTCCGTCCTGTGTTACATTCTCATTAACAGCACATAGCATTCCCTTTCATCACATCATGTAAGCATCTATTGTTTTTTTCCTTTTCTTTCTAATTGTCATTCTGACAGGGGTAAGGTGGTATCTCTTTGTGGTTTTGCTTTGTGTTTCTCTGATTATAACTGATGCTGAGAATTTTTTCATATGCTTATTGACAATCTATGTATTTTCTTTTGAAAAATGTCTATTCATGTCTTTTGCCTACTTTTTTAATCGGGTTGTTTGTTTTTCCCAGCTGACTTGTTTGAGTTCCTTGTAGATTCTGGAATTAGTCATGTGTTAGATATGTAGTTTATAAGTATGTTCTCCCATTCTGTAGATTACCAATTTACTCTGTTGATTATTTCTTTTGCTATGCAGAACTTTTAGTTTAATTAAGTCCTATTTATTTATATTTATTTATTTATTGTTGTTGCATTCATTTCTGAGGGCCTAGTCATAATTTCTTTGCCTGGGCCAATATCCAAAAGAGTTTATCCTAATTTTTCTTCTAGGATTTTCAATATTTCATGTCTTATAGTTCGGTCTTTGAACACAATGAAACAATGACTTTCTTTTCTTTTTCTTTCTTTCTTTCTTTTTTTTTTTTATTAGTATATGTGCTATTGAAGCAACCATGGACACAACTGTTCTTAGTAGAATAATGCACATCGAAATTATATTGAATAATCTTCTCAATCTCTTAATAATATTTCCAGTAACATAAAATGATAGAATCCCCAGAAATATTTTAAAAGAAAATATTTGAACTTAATTTGGTGGAATTGTTTCAGCTTTAACTTTCCCATAAAATGAACAGTGCAACCTGAGTAACAGCATGACACATTTCTAAAAATAGTTGGGCATGTGGTGGGCACCTGAAATCCCAGCTACACTGGAGGCTAAGGCCAGAGAATCTCTTGCGCCTAGGAGTTTGAGATTGCTATGAGCTATGATGCCATGGCACTGTATGCAGAGTGACAAAGTGGGACTCTGTATAAATAAAAAAATTAATTAACAATGCAAGTGGGACTGAAGTCAAATGATCCCATCAGCAAAGTTTCTCTGGTAAGATGGGTGGAAGAGTTTTATTTTTTTTCTTCATATGAACTGTTTTAATGCATATGACAATCAGTTCTTTTAGCACCAGAAATTGATATGCTTCACACAGAATTAAAATACTTCAGGGCTATGCTTTGACCAGAAATATGCAAATATAAAGCCAGCATTTGGGTCTTGTACTTGAAATACTTTGTGTTTCTAACTCTGCGAATATAGATAGCATACTAGACTTTGTGACATCTGTGAAGAAATAGAAGCTCTAAACATTTTAAAATAAAGATTTTTCCTCTGGAAAAAGTATCTATTAATACAATAATTATTTTATATTGCATGGATATTATGGAGATTATTTAATGTATAATAATAATCATCCATGGCAGTGGTTTATGTATTTTTCTGGAAAGAGACAAGATATAATTTGTAAGGATAATTAGAAAGCCCATAAGACCCAATAACTATTAAATCAGTACTATCTCAGTGTAGCTGGAATTTATCTCTCTGTGCCAGGTCCTTGCTCTCCAAGATTTGAAGAATGAATCCAGGGACCATGTGAGTAAGCAAAAGGGCAGATTTTTACTGCAATATGGACAAGCAAAATTGGGAACAGAACCTTCAGCAGCAGAGGGGCAACCCAGGTGGATTAGCCCATTTGGCCTTCTCTCCAGGGGGTTATTTACTGCTTTTTCTATCCTGCAGGAAGGAGGTCTTAGGGAGATGGAGTGTCACACCATTTGTTGCCAGGGGCTTAAGAGTAGAAGTGAATTTTCAAATTGCCCCTGTGTAGGAATGTGGTCTAGTTTAGGGTGTGTTCTCTGTTCCAGGAGTGGTGGCTTATGTTGAACCCAGGTTTTTATGAGTCTGTTTGGGGGCTAGGGAATGCAGTCCACATCCAGCTGGTCTGTGGGGCTGCTTGGGCCTACTAAGTGAGGGTTCTTTATCCAGCCCTGAGCAGAGCATCTACGCATCATCAGTAGAGTTTTTGAGAAACTAATTTGGTCCAGATTGCTGATTCTACACATACTTTTCTGAAGCTGCCTAAAATGATTTCAGACCACAACTTGAAGTAACAGATAATTAGTGACATAGCCTTATAACTCACATGGGCTTTGGGGCTCCTACTCAGTTTTTAATTAGAATTATGACTAAATTATTCATTGTCTGTGGGAGTTGCCTTGAGGAGAGAAAGTAGTTGAAAGTTTCACAAGAGAGGGATTTGCCACTTAAAATGTAAAACCATTTTTTAAAATATGGTGGAAGACTTTATCATTTGGAGAATCTCTTTAGGCCTTAAAATTTAGTCCTTATTTCTGTTACCATTATTATATATTCAAAGATTGACATATGACTTTAAAAATAAGTGATAAGAGAAATTTATGAATATTTTTGTTCTTAATTTCCCATGTTAAATGTCATAGATTTCTACTGCTCGCTACTTAGTAGAATTCAATTTATGCTACCTTAGTATTTGTCTCACGTATTAAGATGTAACTATAATTCCTCAGGTTTTCACTATTTTTATGTTTTAATAAGAGGAAGTAAGCTACTTTTAGTATTTAAGCTATAAAATCAATTTTTTGATTTAAACACTTTCATAGTCTTGTAGCGATATATTCGGTAGTTGCTTTCCGACCTTTTAAATTGACAGAATCCAGTTCATTTAACCAACCTATTTACAGAAATTGCAATAAATACTTGGAAATGTAAATCACTATATGAAATCACTGCTAAAGCATTTAGCAATGTTTTCACTTTAATTCCCACTGTAGTATTAATACATAGATTTTTAGTTCAAGAGAAGGTTTTCTAGTATAACATATTTCCCTCAAAAATGTCAGTTTATTTTGAATTCAGCTTCCCTTTTTCTGTATGGTAATGAACTCCATGCCCCTTCTATATCAGGTACATTATTTTTTTTTCTCTTAGACCACAGAATCGTGTGTGTGTGTGTGTGTGTGTGTGTTGGGGGAAGGGTTTGTATTCTAAAACCTATACAAATCTAAGTCTTTCACAGTGGGGTTTCTTGGTAATTGACTCATTTAGCTGTTCTCTAAATTGAGTCACTCATATTAGGAAAACATTCCTATAATTATTTTATAGCACCATCATTACCTTATTACAAAAATAGTTCTTACAGGTGAAAGGACATTTTCCATTTTAGATTGCATTAAAATGATTTTTGCTTTTGCTCTTCTATTTTATTGCATGCAATTCAAAGTAATACACATTATCCTTGGACTTTTTTCTTTTTCAGAGCTAGAAGCTTGGTATATTCCATTTAATCTCCTCTCAGTATGAACAGTATCAAAGCAAGTTATTTTAACTGTATAGTGTAGCAATTTAATGAAGAATGCTAAAAAGGTATAACAAGTATCAGGAAGAAAATAGTAGAGCAAATGTACTCTATATTTGAGAATTATTATACAGGGTGAAATAATTTCTTTAGCATAACTTTTGGTACTGTAGTTAGGTAGAGGTCAGTAAGTACGGATTTGTTCCTTCCCCAAAGTCAAATTTTGCTTAAAAATTTCCGTACATTTCTTTAGTTTCATTTTAATTCAAAATATTTAATACCTATAAAAAATAAGTTATAATGAAAAGGATATCTTAAACTGCCTGATTCATATGACTATCAGCAGGATTGAACACCCAAAGGACACTAAGTCTTTTACCTAATTTTCTGATATTTTCTATTAACATTTAAACATTTAAAAATAGAATATAATAAATACATTATTTGTATTTTTAAGCGTTTTAGGAATAACAACTAAATATATATGCAAAATATTTACTGATGCCACTAATTAAACTGTCATCAAATTTGCTTATATATCGTGCCAATTACTTCTGTGAAATTTAGGTGTGCTTTATATAGATACTGGGTATTCTTTGTGGTACCAAGTTAGTGTACTTGCTCAGGTCCTGACCATTTCCAAACTGGTTTTATAAATAATATGATTGATTAGTTAAAAATAATAAAATACATTTTTTTCTTTGCATGAAAATAGATGCATTATAGAAATAATGGAAAACTCAGACTCAAATTACCCCCAAAACCTTCCTTCTTGGGTTCAGTCTCAGAGCACCCTGAGTACATTAGTATAAAGTATTTGTTTAGTGATGTTTATCACAAAAATATTAGTAAAGGCAAAAAGGGCACTGAAATGTCTATTATGAATAATATAGTTTAATAAACCGTCAGATATGCACAGCATAGATAGAATACCGTGTAGAGATTACAAAATAAAGTTTAGGTAAATTGCCACCTCCTCAAAGGATGAGTTGTTATATGAGAAAGCAAACTGCAGCAGGAATATTATCCCTTTCTCAGGAAACTGACATTGTATTAGAGTGGTTTCACTCCCATAAGGTAAATTCACATTTGAGAAATAGGGGTGATTTTTTTGTAGATCATTTCTCCTGCTTAGAACAACTCAGATAAAGGAACAATTGTTTTAATATGTTTTTGAAACATCATCAGGATCAAATGGCAGTAATTTTCCCCAAAGTGTTGAAGAAGGTAGACATTCAGAGGGATAGGCCATGATATTGACCTTGGATATGTGCCAATTTTGAAAAAGTTCCCTCTAAGGTTAAGAACTCAACAGCCTCAACAGACTTGCAGGTAAAGAGTAAATTTACCACCTCCTGCAATAAAAAAGCCTGCCTAGTAAAATCCCTTGTTTACATGGGCTGATACATCAAAAGTGCCAGATGTAAAAGGAAGAGTAACTTGGATGTAGACTTGGCCTTCCATGGTGTGATTGCTGGAAGTTTGTGTCCCCTGTAAATTCATATGTTGAAGCTGTAAGGCCCAAGGTGACAGTATTAGGAATGGGTGGGACTGTTGAGGTGGGATTAGGTTATGCAGTGAAGCCCTCCTGCATAGGATTAGTGCCCTTATAAAAAAGACTATTTCTTTACCTCTTTGCCCCCTCTGCCATGGGAGGGTCTGTTGAAAAGATAGCCATCTAGGAAAGAGGACTTTAGACATTGAACCTCCTGGTGCCTTCATCATAGACTTCCCAGTTTACAGAACTACAAGAAATAAGTTTCTATTGCTTATAAGCTACCCAGTCTATGATATTCTGTTATAGCTGCCCAAACAGACTAAAAAATGTAGACAAGAGGCCTGTTACAAATAATCTCAGTTTGGGGAATTAGATTATGGTGGTACTGGACTGCTACTGAAATTACTGGCCTACTAGAAATAAAAATACATTTAAGGAAAGTTAACTTTGTTAACTTCATAACCATGCCTTGCATTTTTTCTAGTGACCAATTTAAAAGCATGATGTCAATAATAGGTTGAGAAATACCCAGAGATATAAGAAGAAATGACATTTGGGAAGAAAAAGTGGTAGATAAAACAGAGAATAGCAACAGCACCCAGGAGCTCCAACATTTGAGTTAGACTTTTGAATAACTATGTTCTTTCTGTTGAAGACAGAAATGACAAGATTGAGAAGCTGTAAGAAAGTCAAGTGGGGGCAGCACCTGTGGCTCAAAGGAGTGGGACACTGGCCCCAAATGCTGGAGGCGGAGGATTCAAACCCAGCCTCAGCCAAAAACTACAAAAAAAAAAAAAAAAAAGAAAAAGAAAAAGAAAAAGAAAGTCAAGTGAAAGTTCTAAAATTAAAAAAAAGCAACCAAATCACAAAATGTAGAAATATGAAACACAGATGAAAAGATAGGTGTGATGATTGATAATAAATAGTACAGAGAAGCTCAACCAGTTCGGAAAATACTTTTATCATGATTGAATGGTCTTAATATTCATGTTGAAAATCACTTGACCCTAAATGTGAGGGTTTGTTTCTGGACTCTCAATTCTATCATTGATCTAAATATCTATATTTATGATAATAGCACATTGTCTTGATTTTTGTAACATCCAGGGAGCTTTTACATTAGGGAGTATGAATCTTCTAAATTTAGGCTTCTCTTTCAAGGTTGTGTTAATGTGTCTATGTATTCTGCATATGTGAAAAAATTTTCAGATCAGCTTGTCAATGTCTGCCCCCCTCAAAAAGGCATCTGGGATTATTATTATTATTATTATTTTGCAGTTTTTTGCTAGGGCTGGGTTTGAACCTGCCACCTCTGGTATATGGGGCCAGTGCCCTACTCTTTTGAGCCACAGCCACTGCCCTAGTATCTGGGATTTTGATAGGCATCATTCTGTATATCAATTTGGGGATGGTTCCAGGTTGATAACATTAAGTTTTCCAATCCATAAACATGGGCCATCAATCTAATTGTTTTGATCTTAAAATTTTTTCAATGATGTTTTATTTTATAATACATAAGCTTTATATTGCTTTTATTAAATTTACCTTTCCTGTTTCAACTTTGATATTATTTTAACTTTTTAAAGTGAATTTTTATGGTTTATAGTTTATAAACTTTGTGCTACTTTTGCTTGTTTTATTTTTTTATTGTAATTTTATAATTTTTTAAATTTCAGGTAAGGGTACTAACAACTAGGTCACAATATTTGAATTTATTAGTAGAGTCCCTCTTGTAGTTGTGTCTCACACTCAAAATGTTGCCATACACCCCCACATTTTGCCTTTTAAGAGGGACATACCAATGCCCCCGTGACTCCTCCCCACCCCCGTCTAGGTCTCCCTCCTCCCAACTTGAATAGAATTAAATTTTTCTCCTACGTGGGTGTGTATTATGTCATCTACTGGCTTCATAATCCAGTTGAGTACATTGGATGTTTGCTTTTCCATTCTTGTGATACTTTACAAGAAGAATGTGTTTCAACTCCATCCAAGTTAATATAAAAGATGTGAAGTCACCACCTTTTTCACAGCTGAATAGTATTTAATGGTATACAAATACCACAGTTTGCCAATCCATTCCTGAATTGATGGGCAGTTAGGTTGTTTCCACATCTTGGTGGCTGTAAATTGAGCTGAGATAAACAGTCTAGTGCAAATACCTTTATGATAAAATGAATTTTTTCTTCTGGATAGACACCTAGTAGTGGAATTGAGGGGTCAAATGGGAGGTCTAATTTGAGTTCTTAGAGGATTCTCCATACTTCTTTTCAAAGAGGCTATGTTAGTTTACAGTCCACCAACAGTGAAAAAATGTCTCTCTCTCTCCACACCCACAGAAGCATCTGCAACTCTGGGACTTTGTGATGTGGGTTATTCTCACTGGAGCTATGTAATATCTCAGGGTGTTTGATTTGCATTTCTCTGATGATCAGGGACAATGAACATTTTTTTTGATGTTTGTTAGCCATTCATCTGTCCTCAGGGAAGGTTCAGTTCATGTCTTTTGTCCAGTGATATGTAGGATTGTTGGGTCTTTTTTGTAGTTGTTAATTTGAATTCTCTATAGATTTAGTTATCAATCTTTTGTCAGATTTATAACATGCAAATATCTTTACCCATTCTATGGGTTGTCTATTTGCTATAACTGTGTCCTTTGCTGTGCAGAAGCCGTTCAGTTTAATTAAGTCCCATTTGTTAATGTTTGTTGTTGTGACTGCTATGGAAGTCTTCTTCATAAAATCTTTCCCCAGGCTGATATCCTCAAGTGTTTTTCATATGTTTTTTTCTAGGACTTTTATCATTTCATGTCTTAGACTTAAATCTTTTATCCATCTTGAGTCAATTTTTTGAAATGGTGAAAGGTTGTGGGTCCAATTTCAGGCTTTTGCATGTGGTTATCCAGTTCTCCCAGCTCTTGCTCTTTGGTAATGATATAATCTGAGAAAACCCCAGAGACACAACCACAAGACTGCTGGAAATGATCAAGAAATAGTCATGTCTGAGGGTATAAAATCAATATCCACAAATCTGTATCTTTTGTATATGAAAATAAGAGCCAAGTTGAGAAGCTAATCAAAGAGAAAATTCCCTTCACAGTAGCTTCCAAGAAAATGAAATACCTAGGAATATGCCTAACAAAATAGGTGAGGGACCTCTACAGAGAGAATTATGAAATCCTAAGAAAAGAAATAGCAGAGAATACTAACAAATGGAAGAACATACCATCCTCTTGGCTGGGAAGAATCAATATTGTTAAAATGTCTATACTACCCAAAGCAATCCACAGAGTCAAAGCCAATCCCAGTACAAAAGCAACATCATACTTTGAAGAACTGGAAAAAGTAGTTCTTCATTTTGTATGGAACCAGAAAAAAAAAACCATATAGCCAAGGTAACTTTTATTAGTAAAAACAAGGCCAGAGGCATCACTTTACCAGAATTTTATAATTTTCAATGTTATTCATGGGACTTATTTGTGTATTGCAGATAGATTGCTGTGTGTTTATCATGCATCCTTTAAACTTACTGAACTCTCCTGTTCTAAGTTTTTGTGTTCGTGTGTGTTACTTTGAATTTTCTATATTGAAGATGATGTCATATGACGAGAGATAATTTTAATGTTAATTTCCAATAGAATAAGTTACTTTTGTTTATTCTTTCCTAATTGCTCTAGCAAAAACATTCGATAAAGGCAAAAGCATACCTTGTGGTCTTGGTCCTGATCCTTAAGAGGAAGGTTTCAGTCTCTCATCATTAAGTATACTATTAGCTGAATTTTTCTTTTTTTTTAGTTTTTGGCTGGGGCTGGGTTTGAACTCACCACCTCTGGTCTATGGGGCCAGCACCCTACTCCTTTGAGCCATAGGCACTGCCCTGAAATTTTTTTAAAATCAATATTAGAAGTAAAATCTCATAAACAGCCAAAGGGTTAGAAAAGGGATGAACTATTAATGTAGAAAAGTCAGAAGTGCATGTAACTCTTCATTTGGTGACGTGAAGACCATAAAACAATGAATGAATATCTTCAGAATGCCACTGGATATACTACCACACACTAGCGTTCTAAATTCAGAAAAATAGTCTTTTTTTCTCATTCTCTTTTTCTATTGCTTTTGAAATTTTAGTGCAGAACATTACAGGGGTAAAAATGTCTTGGTGACATAAATCTCTTCTGTAGCATTGGAGTCAGAGTTACAAGTGTGCCCATTACCCGGATAGTGTCCATGAAATAAATATTTTTTCTAAATTCTTCACAGGTAAATGTTCTCTAGAGGAAAATTTAAAGTATGTTCTTTTGGCAAGCATTAAATAATTTGAATTAAAAACTTTAAAGTATGTGAAGAAATTTTTAAAATTGCAAATATAAGTAAAGCTAATAATAGGAAATAACGCTATGTGAAATTTAAAATATAAACACAGTCACCATTTAAGGCTCATAAACTTGTTTGAAACATCTTTGCATTAACTATAATAGAAAAAAAGTAGTAATGCTAGAATTCATCTGCTAAGTATTTGTATTGTAAATTAAACACTGTGATTTAAAGACCAAGAGTTGTAGTCAAACACAGTTGGTAACTGCCTAAGGCTGAATTCGGTTTGCTGGAGTCTGAACTCCATGCTCTTTTTTATTAAAAAAATAATAATAATACTTTCTTTGGGCATATATACTCTTTGCAATTGTTTGCCTATGTGAGCTGTTTAATAGTTAGCTATGAATAACACTTTATACCTTATCTGGAGAGTGCTTTGCGACTTAATATAGAAAAACTAACTTTCACATGTATTAGATTGTTTGAGGTTCACATGGACCATTTGAAAAGGCAGGGTAACTAATAATATTTCAACTTATACAGAAGCCATCTGGAATTTAGAATGTTTGACCTAATTTTCCTGGCAAGCACACTCAAGCATAAATAGAAGATATGAAGATTTGATCTCTGTTGTCCTGGTTCTAAGTATTTTGAGCATTCCGTCACCACACGTTGCCTTTTGTTATGAGTTTTTGTTAATTGTTTATAAATATGTGTAGTTCTTTATCTGCATTAACACGCATTTTACTAGTGTCATTATATCTCTTTGAGATAGATAACGCAGCATCTTAAAGGGGAAATAATTAGGTATTGGTAACAGAGAACCCATGTTTCAAATTCCTTATCTTTCCTTTCCTTCCTGTTTTTGAAATTTTTTCATTGAATAATCACTACATACATTCAAGAATGATTCTTTGAATGTAAAAGAGTCTAAATACATGCACATAATTGAAAATTCTGTGAATACACTTGAGATTGAACCTACCTCTTCAATTTTACATCAACCAAACCATAATTAGCTGTGATACATTTTTGAAAAATAATTCATTTGATTTTCATAAATGTATAGAAAAAAACAATTTGAAAGGTTTTGGCATTGGGTGGAGCCTGTGCTCAGTGAGTAGGGCATGGGCCCTATGTATGGAGGGTGGTGGATTCAAACCTGGCCCTGGCCAAACTGCAACAACAACAACAACAAAAAAAACAGCCAGGTGTTGTGGCGGGCACCTGTAGTCCCAGCTACTCAAGAGGCTGAGGCAAGAGTTTGCCCAAGTCCAAGAGCTGGAGGCTGCTGTGAGCTGTGATGCCACAGCATTCTACCAAGGGTGACAAAGTGAGACTCTGTCTCTAAAAAAAAAAAAAAAGAAAAGGAAAGAAAGAAAGAAAAGAAAAGTTAAGTTTTGGCACAAACTGAAAAATCAGTTGTGGCACAAATGTTAAAAGTGTTGGGAGGTGGTTACACTCACTGTCACTCATTTCCCAGGGCCAGTCAGTCACCTACAAGTTAAACTTTGAACTCTCTTCCTTATTCTCATTTCTAATTGTTCATTTCAGAATTGTGAAGTATTAAATCATAGCTGTGCATATTAATGCAGTCCTGGGGTACGGTGTGCTGGTTTTATATACAATTTGAAATATTTTCATCAAACTTGTTAACATAGCCTTCATGGCATTTTCATAGTTAGTGTGTTAAAACATTTATATTCTACATTTAGAAAGTTTCACATGTATGCTTGTAGGATGCACCATAGGTGTGTTCCCACCAATTACCCTCCCTCCACTCATCCTCCCCCCTCCCCTCCCCTCCCTTTCCCCATATTCTTGGGCTATAATTGGGTTATAGTTTTCCTATGAAAGCTATAAATTAGTTTCATAGTAGGGCTGAGTACATTGGATACTTTTTCTTCCATTCTTGAGATACTTTGCTAAGAAGGATATGTTCCAGCTCCATCCATGTAAACATGAAGGAGGTAAAGCCTCCATCTTTCTTTAAGGCTGCATAATATTCCATGGTGTACATATACCGCAATCTATTAATCCATTCGTGTGTCGATGGGCACTTGGGCTTCTTCTATCTTAATGAAAATAATTGGACACGCAATATAACATACACAAAATGTACATTACAACATTAATTGTAATAGTGAGGGGAGAAAAACCTAAACGTCTAAGGATAGGTAATCACC
>CAUYQV010171307.1:0-41277 GCA_963574575.1 Galagoides demidoff | reverse complement strand
TTTTATTGAATGGTAACTATGTACATTAATGCACTTCTAGGGTACAGTGTGGGGTTTTCACATGCAATCCGAAATACTTCCATCAAACTGATCAACACAGCCTTCATGTCATTTTCTCAGGTATTGTTTTAAGATGTTCTCATTCTACTCTTAAAGAGATTCACTTGTACCCCTGTAAGATAAACCTCAGAAATGGTCCCGCTAATCCCTCTCCCTCCACTCATTGTGCTTTTGACATACCACTTGTTGTTACTGTTACTTTGCTTTTGTTTTCTATTTGTTTTGCTTTCTCTGGTATTTTGAGTTAAAAACAAATGGCTATTGCTCTTATGGTTTCATGGGGTAAAACAAACAAAAAAAAAACTTAAAACAACTACCTCGAAGAAGGCTGCCCATTTATACAATCATTTTTAGATGGAGATTCAAAATAAGAATGAAAATTGGCCAAATTTCTGAGTGTACTTGTTAATCATGGTCGTGAGTGTGTGTATGCAAAGGAAAGACTCCGTTACCTACTGAGCTGCTGGGCAGCAGCAAGGACTGCAGGGGTGGGAAGTCTCCGTAGCTGGATGTTGTGAGGAGAGCAAATAGACATTTGTGTGAGAGTTGCTGGGTGCTGGGAGGCATCTGAATGAATATGAAGAGATGTTCAACCCCATTGTGTTTATATGAATACACATTACCATTTCCCGCAAGGAAGCTGATAACAGCACCATGATGCCTTGCTATAAAATCAGTTGAACATTCTTCTGCATGTTTTACTCCCTTTAAAATGGCTCAGGAACAGGCATGGGAAGTGTCATTGCCCCTCTGTAACATTCTCTTTCCCCAAATGAAAACCCATTGGAACACACTGTAGGAGTGTTTCACTGCAAAATGCTTGGCATAGACAACTGGAGCAAATGAGGGCTTTTCCTTACAACTCAGCAAGTGTGGGAGTTCTATGCTGTAAGGGTGTCTTTTCTTTTTTTCTCCCTGTGTATACAAAGTTTACAGGAACAGCAAAGGAACAAGGGGACTCAATTATGCATAAATAGAAAACAATGAAGAATCCTTAGGAGAATAATTATTTGTAGATATGTGCATCCTTGTAGATTAATTTTATTTGCATAGGAATATAAATGTTCAGAAACACATGTTTAGGGCATGTGAAAGACTTTTGGGCAGCAGAAGCACATTAAGAAGTTAGCATGGTATTTTGTAGAAACCTTGTGTTGGCAATAAATTCTTTGAAAAAAATGAATGAAAAGGTGCTCTACCCATTAACAACAACAATAATAATACTGAGTGTTTCCAATAAATGAACTCCTTCTGTAGCAAGGTAATGATTTTAGGTATCCCTAAAATATTTTTCAAAGGAAAAAGAAAGAAAGAGAAAGAAAATTAAAATCTCAGAGCTGTGGCTAGAGTTCTATTTATAAAGAAATGCCTTCTGGTTCTAAGAAGGGCTGGGATCAAATCTAGGAATAAATTGATGCAACTAGAAAGTAAGATTTTATGACTGGGATATAAGAAGTGAAAACTACTTCATTATGGTTGAGAGTCTGTGTAACAAATATATCTTCTCTCTATATGTTTTATTAAAGAAATGTCAGAACATATTATGCTTTCTTAAGATAATGCAATGCAGTATCCTGGAAATTTCTTCACTTTTCATATCCATTCTTGATAAATTGCCCAGTATTTAGTAGTAACCTCTTTTCTGTCAATAGTTACTGCTCAGCCAAGATCAGCTAAGTCCTTTCTTTCTCCCTGCTGTTTCCTTTCCTTCCTGGTCTGTTTCTTCCCAATTTGTCTTTGGTGAAATTGGAAGACAGTTAAGCTCTCAATATTCATTTATAATTGATCATATTTCATCATGGTTTTTCTCATCTCAGGAAAGACCCTGTGCCAAAGAGGTCCAGCCAAAATTTGTTCAGAGTTGAGGAAGTTCTCTTTCCCTGTAGAAACAGAAAAGCAAGCCTCAGTGACATTGGTCACTAAAGGACATAATTTCCGTGAAAGGCTATCATGTTACTTAAGCACTGAAAATGGTTCCTTAGTGACAAGGAAAGTTATAAGGGATATTAAGAGATGACATCAATGAATCAGAACTAAGAGTAAGTTAGATTTAAAAGGCAGGAATAAAGGGAAGAATTAGATGAAGAACATCTTACCTGCATAGAAAGGTCATATTGAGAACAGTCTGTGGGGAACTGGGGTTGGCAACTGAGCAAACAAGGGAGAAAAGGGTTACATCTGGAACTGGAGGAACTGAGCTGAGAAAACTGGGTAGAAGGACTCTGCTTCCAGTTGGATGCCAGTGACAATGGTGCTTTACCCGAGCCCAGAAAACATTGACACTGAAGGATACTTTTGGCCTGCTTTGGTGACTCACACCTTTAATCCTAGCACCTGGGAGGCCCGGGGTGGGGAGGATGGCTTGAGGGCAAGAATTCAAGACCAACCTGAACAAGAGCAAGACCCCATCTCTACAAAAAAAATAGAAAAATTAGCTGAGCACAGTGACTCACACTTGTAGAGTCCTAAGTACTCAGGGTGGCTGCAGGAGGTGGATCCATTGAGCCCAAGATTATGAGGTTCCCATGAGCTAAGCTGATGCCACAACAGTCTAGCCTAGGAGGCTGAGCAAGACCTTGTCCCCCCCCCAAAAAAAAAAACCAGAAAGCTCTTTACTCTTTCTGCTCAGTTAACTACAAAGTACAATTCAGCCTTCACATATTTCAAGATATGACCTATCTATTTCTTCCAGATGACTCCAACAATACTTGGGACCACTGCCTTAGCTGCTTATGCTTCTTTAAGTCCCCAGGTTCCCTTTCTTCTCCTTGAAAGCTTCCTCATTAATAACCATTCTCTGTATTTAGTAACCTGAATAAAATAATCTCCTTGATCATCTGGTGCATTTCATTTTTCACACAAAAATACTCATTTATTTTAAAAGTACCAGTTAAATGCACATGATTTACTTCTCAGTAGTATTCCCATCCAGGAAATGATAATTGTTTCCATGTCTTAAAAAAGGAAGGAGGAAGGAGGAGGGATGAAGGGTAAATCAGGATATTAAAATCTTTATCTTTTCTAATGAGAACTGCTTTAGAGTCTAACACAAGAGACAGAACAGTGATAAATTACTGAGTTTGGGTCCTGACTCACCCCTGATTTCTACATAATAGCTGTGAATGGGTAATATGGAATAAGGGACAGTTTTCAACAAGGGTGATTGTACAGTGTAATTTGTGTGTCCTTCTTCCTAGAATGAAGAAATCAACTAATGTGTTAGGGAAAGCCACAGCATGATGGCCAGAGTAGACCAGAAAGCCCTGAAGAGCCAGAGAACAGAGGTAGGAGAACAGATCAGCTGCAGGGTAGAAAGTCTCAGGCAACAGACAACCACACAACCTATGTGGTTAAACTTGTGATGCTTTTTAGAGGAGAAGCAGCAGCGAGAAGGGGTGATTTTCCTTAGATGGTATTTCAAGAAGCCCGGGCTTATTACTGAGGAAGCTTATTTATCTTTATATTTAGCTTTGTAGGAATGTCCTGCCCTAAACCAGAAATAATCTATATACACCACAATTTAAAACTTCCCACTTGCCTCAGCTTGGTCACAGAGTTATACAGAATTTCTTGGTGTCTATGTTTTAGGTCCTCCAGAATGACCTTGGGGAGAGAACCCCCGTCTAGAGAGTGGATTTGATAAGAACTGAAAACTTATTCATTTTCTGAGAATGGGGGAAAACTCATTTAGTCTCATACTGCACTCAACCCTTACTCAGACTTCACCTCCGAGAGTAGGCTCTTGCCCCCTCGTGGCTTCTCAGTGGGTCACCTTGGGGCACGTTCACCTTACTGACCTTCAAAGGCAGAGTGTGTTAAACTCAACCAACCAGAATTCTCACATTCCATTTTATATTACTAATTTACTGTATTGAATTAATTTTTAAATAGGCAATATATATGCATACAAGAAAAAATGGTAAATATGCAAAAACGTATGAAGTTAATGGCAAGTCTCTCTTCATCCCCTGACCCCTGGTCCTTGTTCCATTGCTCAGAGATAAACTCAGTTGACAATAAGTGTGTGTGTGTGTCTCTGTGTGTCTGCAAAGGTGGGGGATGGGAAAAAATGATGGCAGAAAAAGAGAGGAAGAGATATTTAGGTGTATGTATATACATGTATACATGCACACCTGTCTACTGAAAGTTATTTCACTACCCTATATTTATACATATAATATCTATGATATATTTTGTGAGGGAACACTGTACATTATACTACACTCTCTATTCCACACTTTACATTTTTCTTTACTAACCAATATGCATTGAAAACCTTTTCAAATCCATACATAAAAAGTTACCATATTATTTTAAATAGCTATAAAACTCCATCAGATGAATGTGGTCTAATATACCAATTGGTGGGCTGATAGGTCGTTTCGCGTCTTTTCAAAATATAAAAAATCAGTGCATGGAATTTTCTGGCTCTTGCATTGTTCTTGCTTGTGTGCCTATATGTCTATAGGATAAAGGCCTTGAGAAGTAATTTCTAAAGCACAGAGTAAATGCATTTGTATATATGACAGGTATGGTTGCAATGTAGGTATTACATGATTTTATAATCCTCTGGCATTTCCTTCCTAATTTCCAAATGACACACTGTGGAATCAACTTTTTTGCCTAAGTATAAATGGAGAAAAAAATTATTTTTTATATGAAATTTTCATTTTTCTTATCATGAAAAATTAGCTCTTCTAATGGCTGTGATATCTTCCCAAATAGGTGGTGTCATCTTGTGTCTCAGAATCTCCCTCTGTATGACCCTCTCCCCTCCCCAGTATCTATCCCATATCCTTGTATGTGGAAGGTACTCAAAACACTGTTACTGATTCATCCATCCTACTCCCAGCTTTGATTAGGTGTCACCAGCACGTGAACTCATTGCACCTGGCTTATCCTTCCCTTCTCAGTTTCCAAGTTGGTCTCATTAGATAAAGAATAGAAAATGTCTCCCCTCTGTCCCTCTGTGCCATTGATATTTAATGAGGAATGTTTAGGTGGAGGATAAATATAAACTCAGTTTTATGTGTCAATAGAATAAAAGAGGATGTATGCAAATGTACTTCTTGACAAGATGTAGGGCTTAGAGCTTCTTAGGGCGAGAATTCTTCATTTGTGAAGCATGTTTTCCCTCAGGGGAGGAAAACAAGATTTAATTCAGTTTTTTTCCTAAATTAAATTAAATGAAATGGTCATATGGTTCCCAAGGGGAGACATCCTTCAGATTCTGATAGGATGATGGGTTACTCTAAAGCAAGTAACTTTTGAATAAATTGGAACTGTCTCCAATAAGACAAGTGGGAGGGAGGGAATTGATGTATTGGTCTAATGAGCAATATTGCTAAAAACCATTCCAAAGATCATGGTGTGTTCATGGCAGGTAGTTGAGTATAATCTTCCCTGAGAAGAGTGTTACCATAGTAAACATTGCTGATGTTTGTTTAATATTTTTTCATCAATCCTCTACAACCCCTGGGGACTAAATAACAGGTTGGGGAGAAGAATTATTTATTGTGATTCATAAATCTACTAAAATGACTTTTTTTCCCTATCTCTTAAGTCACCACTGGTTTTTATTTTACCAAATGAATTAGAGCTATACTGTTGAAATTTAGGTATTTTTTGTCCCCAACTATGTATTGCAACTTTGCATAATACTTATAAAGAATTTATAAAATATTTAGTAAGTGACTAGTCCCAAGCTATTTATTGTACAAGCATAAATAAAAGTAAAGACAGTTTCTAGATTTAAAAAACAAAACATAAGGGCCATCGCATGCACCTATAAAACAAGTGTAACCTGTAGAAGGCAATCAGTGGAGTAGGTTTCTCGACCAGCTCCAGGTCCTCACTTCCTGGTTTCCCTCCTTGGTTTCCTATTTCTGTATCCTATTACCCAGGCAGGATACAGTAGAGTCTCATAGATGTGAGTTCATATTCCCCCTCCTGCGCTTACCGTGTGGCCTTCAGCAAGTTAATTCACTTCCCTGAGCCATGCTTCTCCTTCGGTGTTATTTGCAGATAAATAAGAAGATATCTCTCCAGGGTGTGTTATATAGTTTAAACATAATGTTTGCAAAGCTACAGGCTCACAGTAGGTAAGCTGAAGATTTAAGACTTCGGAATCATCACTTGAAATCTCTACTTCTTCATACCGCCCTCACCCCCGCAAAGAATCATAGAATCATTTATGTCTTTCCTTGTCTTTGTGATTCCCTTCCATGATCATTTTCTTCCTTAAGAACCCAAGTCTCAGCACTCCGTTTAGGCTCAAGAGAGTGGCCTGTGGTTTTTCTCCCTCATCTACTTTGTCCACTATATCAGGTTTATCTTCCTCAAGTTCTGGTTTCAGAATGCCACTGCCTTGGTTCTCATTTCTACTAAAAACAGTGAAACCTCCCACCATTAAATATTTATCATAATTGGGACCCGCCAGAGATGTCTGCTCTGTTCCTCCCCATTTCCCCTCACATGGCCTTTCCTCCCTCACACTGGACTTCTCCCCGTGATCCTAAACACTTTGTGTCCTTCCTCTAGTGGGTCTTCTTCTATAAAAAACATTCCTTATTGCCCACTTACCACAATCTTATTAACCTTCAAAATCTACCTCAAATGCAACTGCCAACCATCCATCGTATGCACATTCAATTTCTCTAACTTTTTTATACCCATCTTAATTAGAATACTCAATACATATGTTCTTTAGAATTGGAGCTCTTTGCTGCCATTCTTTATTTCTGCAGGGTGTCAAGTTTCATTGAAAGAAGAGGATGGATTCATTCTTGAATTAAATTTTATTTGCAATGGGAGGCAATGAGGCACACAGCTGAGAGGAAATGCCTTTTCAGACTCAGACTGCCTGAGCTTCCATCCTAACTCCATGTTTCATTTTTCGTGTTTAACAAGTTCATTCCCTCCAGTTCAATTTCCTTAATCCCATTTGTTAATTTATATATTCATTTATTCAAAAATAAATGAATAAATCATTTATTTTAAAAATAAAAGAAGTGTTCAAACAAATACTATATGCTCAGGGTACAATGGTGAACACTCCGAGGACCAGAAATGTAAGCAGTGACACAGGGCTCTGAGCTTAGAGAGACCTGAGCTTAGAGGGTCCTACCCTTGGCTTCATGTTCTGCTATGTTTGTTTTGAATTTTTTTAAATTTTTGATCAAAGAGGTCCACATTTTTATTTTTTCTACACCTTAGACATCACTTAGCTGATCCTAATAGTGAACAAGATAAACATGGTCCCTGATCTTATGGAGACACAGAACATGAACAAGCAAATTAATAAGTGAAAAAGGAAAATATCAGACAATGACGAGCACCCTCCTTACATAGGTGAAAACTTTAAATTTGTGGTCAGCAAAAGCCTCTTTAGGTTACCTTTACAGCTGAGATCTTATTAATAAAAATTACTATGTAAAATGCTGGAGGAAACAATTACTAAGATACCAATGCACAGATGAAATTGAAGCTTTTCAGAAGCATTGTTCTTGGGGGTGGGGAAGAAGTATGGTAGACAATGATTGAGCCCAAGGATTGGTCTGGGCTAGATCATTAAGGCCAGGATACAGGGTTTGCATTTTATTTTAAACGTGATAGGAAGCCATTATAGGGTTTATAGGGAGGCCATAAAATTTGATTTACATTTTAAAAGATCACCCTTTTCACTTATTGTGAGACAGAAATAGAAGCAGTCATGTCAGTAAGAAGACTACTGTGACGCATGTCTAGACTGGTGCTAATGGAGAACTGAACCACAGTGAACACAGCAGCTGGGGGAAGTGCAAATACGGTGAGCTGACCACACAAGGGACTGTGGCAAACTGGTCAACATAAAGAACTAGGTCTACCATACTGATACGCACATGTGCTGCAGGTGCAGTTTATGAAAATTAGGCCAACTGAAGTGGGTGGTCAATGTAGGGATGTGGTCACCTACAGAGGTTCTATTGTATTTAAGATATTGGGGGACAGATTGTTTATGGGACTGCTATTATATTGAGCATAGAAGATGAGGGAAAGAGGGGACAAGAACTATGCTTGTATTTTTTGGTGGTCATATCATTTATTGAAAGAAAGATGGTGGGTGAAATTCATTTTAGGGAGAGATATAGGCATTTCATCTCAGATATCAACATAGAAAAGTCAAGGGAGGGGAATTATTACAACATTAAGACACAGAAAGCACCACCTACCTCATACGGTTGTTATGCCTCAAATCACATTTTAAGTGGAAGAACTAGGCAGTATGCTTGCACATAGAAATGCTCTATTCTACTTATTTGCTACTTCTGAGATGCATAGCCAAGTAGTCACTGTAGACGGTAATCTGGAGAACTTCATAGTAATGAGAGTAGCTCTAGCAGGTCAAAAGGAAGAGCTAGATGGAAAGATAGTAAGATTCTTAAATAAGAGAAAGAATCAGAGGAAGAATTTAAGAAATGCTTTCGACACTCTTTAAACACATGCTTTTTACACATTAATACCTTTATCCCTATATGGTCTCCTCATTAGAAGTCTTTCCTCACAAACCAGGGGCTGAAGATATACCATGTAAAATAGTGAAAAATAAGCTGGATGTTGGGGGTGGCACCTGTCTGTAGTCCTAACTACTTAAGAAGCTGAAGCAGGAGGAGTGCTTGAAAGCAAGTGTTGAGGATGTAGTGTGCTGTAAGTGTGCCTGTGAATAGCCACAGCATAGCAAGATCCTGTTTCTAAAAAAAGTGAAAAATAATAACAAATTATGTAGCAAGAAGAAAGTGCAAGTTCTATGACATGAGAAAACAAGTTAGTTACAAACCCTCCTTCTCACAGTTTATAAATGAGCCTGATTCAAATTCCCATTGTTATTCTTCATCAGGGAGATCTGGCTTTATTTTGGAAGCCACAGTGTTCTTATTTGTGGTCATGGAGATTAGATTTAATAGGTAAAAATCTCAGTTTTAATTATCCTTCTGGTGTTTCACTTGCATAAACCTGTTCTATTTTCAAGCAGGGAGTCCCAACACTAGGAAACCGCTTTAATTTATCCTTGGTGGAATGGTGTGTCAGAAAACAGTCACTCAACACCAGACTGGACTTGTGGGTTAGCCAACACACATCTAAGTGACATTTGGTGCCTCTTATTCTCCCTTATTTCTTCATCTTGGGATGTGGAAAGTACATCTTAAGGAATTCTAAATCTCATACATCATACATTACAGCATATGTGAGCATTTATTGTTTGGCATAGAGATTGCTGACAGCTATATTAAAATAGTTTTAATTTCCCCCCCTTTTACATATTATCTAAATATTAAAGAGATGCATAGCTTTGTTTACTAGATAATAAGTTAGTGTACTTTGGAATACAAAGCAGTGCAAAAGAACCCTTGGTAGACATGGCATGATCATTGTCACCAACTTATTCCTAAGGTCTTGAATCATCCAGGATGTACAAAATGGAGGCAAAACCATGTGTTCCTACCATCATTCACATGCCCAGATAAGAATAACAAAATCAGACAAAAGAAAAAGAAGAAAATAGTGGCTATGATATAATTTGCAAAGACCGAATGTCAGACAGTAGAAAGGATTATTACAAACAGCATTTTTGCTGTCCAGAGACCTTCCCAGGGTCTCCCCGAATTCCTTTTCTGCTGTCATTTCTCCCAGGTATTTTCTGTGCAACACACTCACCAGGGACCTTTGCATTGTCTTCATTCTATTGCTCTGCATAGGAAACTAAAAATACATATCTCACAGATTTGTGTTACGCTAAATGATCATTTAAATGCTCAGATCAGAACCCCTGGAATTTTCCATCTGCCTTTCGTCTGCTGGGCTGGTTCTAAAAGGGCACTGCTGAGAGCCTCCCTGCGGGTTGGCTTTGCCGGTGGGTGTGATTGAAAATCTGTAGCTAGCACTCGCAGAAGTGGGGTAAGGCGATAGTTAATAAAGGACAAAAATAGAGATCAAAAAGATATAAACACACATCACAGTTTGATCTCAATATCATTTTTTAAATAATACATTTGCACATTTTCAAGATCAGCCGCTCTGGGGTTTCTTGCAGGGGACAGAATATTCTTGCAAGTTGCAGGGAAGCTGATCTAGTTTTAAAGAAAAGGGTAGAGGTAGCAAATTGTCAATTAGATGGGGGACGGGGATGGGGTCTGGAGGGTAGAGATGGATGGTCTTGACGTCCGTGGTGACAGAGAGAGGGTAAAGACACATCTTAGGCCTGGGAAAAGGAAGGCACGCCAAGCATAGGAGGTGAAGCAAATCACACACGTGCATTGTGCTTTCGCTTACAAAGGAACCCCCCAAACATGGAGATCATTATACAGAATGTCCAAGGCAAATTAAGGAAAATAATTATTGTAGCTGATGAAGCAGAAACCCTATTAGAGCTAAATGCTACTTCACAGTACTCAGTGGTGGAGGTTCTGAAGTAAATGCATTTTTCAGCATCTTTAGTGTAGTATATTAAATTAAGTTTTTAACCACTTTTATCCTCCCCTTTATTTTCCTTCCCACCCTCCTCCTCTTTGTGTAGTCTCTCAGGCAGGTGCTACAGGATTCGAAGACTATAAAAATGTTCCTGCAAGAAAGAAAAGGCTGAGAAAGAAATCTATTTCCCAATTCCCTTTTTCTCTAAGATGAAAAGTAAATAAAAACCTGGAGGGGCAATTAACGGTGGAGGGCTGGGGCTGGAAGTGATGCGGAGTGACCTGTCTCTGCAGAAAATGGGGCAAAGAAGAAGCTATTGAGAAGCAGAGGGGATTCTTAAGCTTGCCCGGCTTGTTTTCTGTTTTCTCTTTAGGGAACTGGTGCATCCTGAAAAAGATTTCTTTTATCCTATTGTTCCCATCCTCTATAAAAGCAGGTCTGAGATGGGAGGAATTTCTGCTGGTATGGGATGTACTTGTTTCTCTGCTTTCTTGGCTTATATATCACTGTTTTTCTCATTGATGTTGTTTACTGGTGTGTTTTTGTGTGTTACACTTGGTATCTTAAATATATAATTGTCTAGTTCTCTAACTAGACAATGTTTGTCAAACATAGGGAATTAAGTCTCCTACTGCTTGTGTATTCCATGATGCTTCAGAAATATTTGCCATTCTTGACAGGTATGTATTAGAAAAGAGAGATGGAAATTCTTTTCTACTAATCCTGAACTTTGATTTTTCTTTCCCCCTAAGGGAGTTTCTGCTCCAGAGAAAGCCCTGTGGATGTTCTATGATTGGCCATTCTCACATCCATAGTGGGTCAAGGTCAGTTTTCTCCAGCACTGTTCTGGCTTTGCAATGTCCGGTATTCTGCTAGCTGAAGTGCAGTTTCTGCCCCTGCTTTACCCAGGAAAAGACAGTTTCCTTGAAGGCCTCCCCATACCTGAAGGACCTTTGCATTCACTAGTGTGTGTCACAGACACCACCTGCTCATACACAGAGCTGTTGGGAGGTGGATGGGAACCCTATTATAAGATTCAGTTTCTCATTTCAGAGTCTTTATTTTCATATTTTGTTTGGAGACAGAGTCATACTCTGTTGCCCAGGCTACAGTGTCATGGCATCAGCTTAAGTCATAGCAACCTCAAACTTCTGGGCTCAAGGGATCCTCCAGCCTCACCCTCCCGAGTAGCTCAAACTATAGCCATCTGCCACAATGACGACTTAATTTTTTATTAATGGTAAAAATGAGGTCTCACTTTTGCTTAACCTAGTCTTGAATTCCTAAGCTCAAGGGATTCTCCTGCCTCAGTCTCCCAGAGTGCTAAGTTTACAGGCATAAGCCAATGTACCCTGCCACATTTCAGAGTCTCAATCAAAGATTTGCTCATAGCAGGCACTCAATAAGTCTTTGATAATAATTTTGATTATCAAAAAAGAGGTTTCAGATTAGACAATCCAATAAATGTTGAAGTGAAATAGTAGAATATTGATATAGAAGAATATCTAATGATAATAGGTCTCAACTCCTCCCAACTGCCCCCAAAATATAGGTTAAAGGGTCTGCATTAGTTGCAGTGAGTGCTTCCCATTGACCCTTCACAGAGATACAGGATACTTTTTGATCTATAGACATGACTGTTTGTCCTCTCTCTGCCACTTAGCTGAGAGATCACTGAAGAATGTGAGCTCAACTTCAATCATCACTTAGATCACATGAGAGACTCTAGTTCTCCTGAACTCTAATGGCTTCTAACATTGAGGGTTACTCTGTACCAATCCTGTCCTATCCAGGTATTTCTTCTCAAAACAACCTGATATGGCAGGTTCTATTGTTATTCCCATTTTATGGATGAGAAAGATGAAGCGTAGGATGTTAAATAACTTGCCCAAGATCACAGAGCTGTCTAAAGCTGAGCTGGATTCAGTGAGATAGTTTGGCTGTACATTCAGGTCTTTAACCCATATAACTGTCACCTTTGGAGAATTCATGGCAAGGATCAAAACCAGTATTATATGAAGAATTGCTATAGTACAATTGATTTCCAAAGATGGTAAAAGGAATGTCAAAATGAGTAAATAAACAGAGTGATTTAAAAAAACGGATGTGCTCACCAAGTTGGGCCATACTAAGTTCCCACTCCAATCTGACTCCACCAGATTTTCCCCTTACATTAGCAGAAAGAGATCATAGTACCCAACATGCCTCATTCAGCCCCATTCAGCCAATTAGCTTCTGAGGACTAACTGTGGCTGTTTGTGGGAGTGACATATTTCTCCCTGTTTTCTGTAGTGAGCCAGGGGAAGTGACTCTGGGAAGAAGTTCTAAGCTTTTTGTGCAGTGGTGTTTAAAATACAAGACCCCTGTCTGGGAGAGAAATGATTTGAAGAGCCTTAATGCAAACCCCCGTTCTGCTCTTCAAGCAGCCACGAGTCTGGCAGACCCTGCAGGCAGAAAAGGAACTTGCATGGGCCATGATGATACATATTCAGTAGCAAAGAAGACTTGATTCTGTACCTTGCTGGTTACGGCTGCCAGATTGTGAGCAATCGATAGAGAACTTTGTTAATGATGTGGAATTTACTTCTGGCATGCTCTGCACAAATGCATATGCAATATATTATTAGTGCCCTCAACTACAGGCCTGTCCAGAAGTGATTTAATTCAAAGTCTGATTATCTTTTCCTCTTTTTACCTTTATAATTGGAACACCGTTGATCAGATTCTGCTTTTAATAAAAATGGTCATGCAAGCAGTGTTTTTCTAAAACTATTTATTTGGTAGCAAACATCAGAACATCCAAGGGTGAAGGTAATGGGATGACAGGAGACGTTACGGTCGCCCAGGGGAAAGCAACTTAAAGAGTCCTGGAGTCCACACTTTTAAAAAACACAGCAGGGGTTGAGGAGGGGGAGGGGATTACTTTTGGCCATTATTAGAGAAGATGTATTTATATAGATTCCTTTCCAAAAAAATGAATCCCAGTATCATCCCATAGACAACTGTGGAGTCTTAATGCCAAATGTTGATTTAATATTCGAGTCTTAGTCTTGCAGTAAAAAGACTGAATTGCATTAGAAGAGCTGGACTAGAACTGGGTAGACATGGAAACCTAATAGCACAGCAAATAAATCTGGCAGTACAATTTAAAGCTGAAAAGAAATAGAAAGATAAATGATGTCATAAAAGATTCACAGGGGCGTTTTTAACTGAACTGCTAAATATTTTAAAACAGAATAGCCAAGGCCATTTTGTATTAGAAACCCAAATGAGTGGCTCTCTCAATTTATTAAATTTAGTTCACTCAGTGTTGATCAAGCCTATTCTATCTGAAAGGGCCTAGACTAGGCACTGGGACACTGGAATGTTACCCAAGGAGATTACTAATGTGTAAGGAACATAACGCATATAACAAGTTTGGAAAAAGTGTATGCTGATGAGTTAGATATCTTCGATTGTCATTTCTCCAAGCCCATTTTAAGAAAGAAGGTGTTGCCTCCTGCTAAGTTCCTGTGCTTTTTGTTAATGACCCTATGGCCCTGGGTGAAATCAGAACCAACATTTCAGCCAAAAGGTAATTGTGTATCATGAAGAGGCCAGTGACTTACTAATGGGCAACCTTTCCATACTGGATGGGGACTAAGCCACCCCGTCAGATTTTTATTTTTTAATAAGTTGGAGAGTTGTGTTAAAAAAGGAGGTATGGAAGCAAGGCAAAAATGGTAATAAGGCAGGGATCATTTCTAAGAGAATTACTTCTTGTAGTGGATAAGGGTCCAGATTTGGTGGCCCCAGAATGCCATTTTAACAACTTCTACTCTTCCACTCAATGAAAACAGGTTCTTCCATGGAAATACATACTCTATTTGGACCCTGATGAAAGAATATGAGAATGGCCTGAAATGGTGACGGGTAGAGATATCTTTAGCTAGGAAACTTCAATGAGAAAATAAATTTCTTAAGGCTCCACAGAATTTGCTGACCAAGGAGTAGGTTGATATACTTAAGGCCATTGTTAATGAACAGAGAAAAAAAATGCAGAAAAGATCCTGAAATCACTGTGGGATTTTTTTAATTAAACACTTACAAACTTTTAAAAAGTAGAAGACTGTTTTCATAAAACTAGATCACAGCTTTAGCAGACAAGTTTTGAAGGATTTATCTAGATCTGGCCTGAGCAGGGTAAATCACCAATGACTATAACAGAGCCAACACTCTCTGCTTATTCTCCAGTTGCTACTTCCAGAGTCTGCACGAGTTACCCTTTTATTGTTTGTGATGTACCAGCACCAATGGACTTAGATGTAGAAAGCAGTGCCCATGTAAGTAATGGGCGTGCTTTAAGGGATGGCACATGCTTCATTCTGTGGCTAGGGAGATGATCTCTTGTGTTAAGGCTAATGGAAATACTCTTGATAAGGCATTTTTAAAATTTTGCTTTGTTTTCTATATTTTAGATTTTTTATTAGATCCACTTAATCTATCAGCTAGCTAAGCATGTAAAGAATATGGGTTAAGCCATAAGTAGTTAACCTCCAAATATTCAGAGACTCTGTGGTGTTACAGAAAGCATGGATAACTGTCCCCTTATTGACTTGAACACCTTGAATGCTGTGAGATGCAAATCTAAGAAGGATTTCTCTTCCCTAAGCTATAAAATTTAAGGCACTGAAAGTGCCTGTACTCCTGTTATACATATTATCTAAGTGACCAGGTCTGGAAATGCTTGACCCATTTGACGAGAGGTGCTCAGTCAGGCAGTGGGCAGAGACAGCCCTCCCATGTTGTCAGTGTTCCTTGAAGCCACTTAGCAACTGTGAGAATGCAACTTTCAAACAAGGCTCTTAAGTCTGACTAGGCCGCAGTTAATGATTTGATTTGAATAATGTGAAGCCTCTCCAGGTCATGACCTCTTTCTCTCCATCAGAACTTGGCAGACATGCAGAACCTCCACGCCAAGTGTTCACCTGTCCATGCCCTAAGTGATATGGGGTCTGGGCCTGTGACATTTCTAGAAAACAAAATGTGGCTTAAGAAGGTAGGCCTGGTGCTCCTACCAAGTCTCTTCTGTTGAGTGGTGTTTATTTTACTCTGTAGACCATCCACCTAGGAAGCCCAGGGAACCCGGAAACATAGCCCTTTACTCTTCTGGGTAGTTCAGGGCACCAGAGCAGAAATCAAAGCGCAGAAAGAGGAGCAGGTAATGGGGTGGTTTTCCATTCTTACTTCCACTCTTTTACCTAAATGATTCTTAAAGGTATGGTTATAGTGCCTACAGTAATTTGCTGACTCACATTTGTAGGTGGAGGGAGGGTGATTGGTCGGATCATGCCTATGGTTTATCCTATAAGGGTACACATGAATCTTTCTAAATGTAGAATACAAATGTCTTAACACAATAACTAAGAAAATGACATGAAGGCTATGTTAACCAGATGGATGAACGTATTGCAAACTGTATATAGAAACAACACACTGTACCCTATGATAGTATTAATGTACACAGCTATGATTTAATTAAAAAAAAATAGTCAGTTGAACCACATTACAAAAAAACAGAGGACACCACTCCCACCATAAGCAGAGTAAATAGTCCTGCTGGAGATTGTGCAATCCACAAGTCAGCAGGCAGGGGTCTGTAGGCTCTTATGCCTACATATTTTAGGAATTCCAGGTTCACAGCTAATTGCTACCCCAAATTATCATGTTATGAGGGAATAAGAAATGTTTCTTTTTAATAAGAAATATATAATTTTAAGAAAGATAAGGATTTCAGGGGGACAAATAAGATATAAGCATCTAGCATTTAAAGTCTATAATCACACTACAGATACAGAAAAACTAACTTTGTCAAAGTTGTCAAAAACTAAGGACTAAGTATCTAGAGGGAAATGATTTATGATCTAAACATAAGGAGCCCTTTTTCTCTTCCTTAGAAGGGTAGCTATCCTCTTCTGCGAGATATACTTTCCTTGTTCCGCTTACCCAGAAGACGTTACATCCTATAATATTTCTACCTCCATGTTCTCCTGTTTACACTTTTAACATTTTTCATCCAAATTCACCTGTGACTCCTATGGAGTCAAGTTGAGGTTTGCACTAATAAAGAATTACTTCAGCAGACTTCCAAAAATATGTAACTTTTTACTAAAATATTTTCCAGTTGGTGGTATCCATATTTGACTCCATATCCTCCAGAGAGACAGGCTTCTGGTGGTATTTGCCAGGAATCACTGCTTTCACAAACAAAATCTGTTTATAGAGGAGCATAAGACAAGGATTTAATCTCAAAAGGGCTTTATCTTTTTCACACATTTCCTCTAACACAGAACTTGGTGGTATTTGCAACTTTTAGACCATAAGGGAAACACATTTTTACCACATTGTATACTGGAAATACCAGTGGACTAGCAGTCAAGTGGGAAAAGATATATAGGAGGGTTGGCATTATGACTCTAGTGTGGCTTGTTCAAAACCATGCACTTTTGTAACAACAAAAGATTTGTTTCTCCACACCCCTACCCTCCATTCTTCTTTCCAGGATGAAAGTGACACGTACAATGCTTCTGAGAACATAAACTTCACTGTTCTCATCAAATGATAAAGCATTACTTTAAAAAGAACTGAGAGAGAGAAAGAGACGGGAAGCCAGGAAGTTACAGAAAGAGGGAAGTGCTAAATTAATCCAAAGACATTTATTCAGTTTTGTCTGCAAGTATTAAGAACAAACGGGTATCGTCTAAACAGTCTAAATATTTCTGTGAGTTCTTATATTTCTTTGAAACAGGCCGCCATAGCCACACAGTTGCTTTTTGAGGGCAGTCGCCGTTTCGCTAGGAAAGCCTGCCTTTGTTCTGCTTTTCCAATTTTCCAGAGTGTGACATTATGAACAATGATAGGTTGCACGGACTTAGTAAAATGTGCTGTTGTCCTCAGCAAGTTGGCCTTCCCTGCCTCGGGAGCAGCACGGAGCTTGGCATACAAACTCTCCTGATTCACACAACTTGTATGCCCAATAAAATCTCCTCACACCCACAACGGGGCCGGGGTGAGGAGGGATCATTCTTTTCTTTTTCTTTCTGTTTGAACAGTTTTTGTTGCATATTTATTCCTGGAATCTTCAAGACAAGGTTCTGGTGCTCTGCAAATTACTAAGCCTCTTCCATTCTTATGGAAATGGAGTGATTTTGCTGAGAACCTGGTCACTTCTCCCAGCTGTCACTTCCTCTTTTGACAGAGGCTAAAACCTCATCAGACAGGGTCCTCACTCAAATTTGGATGGAATTAAATTACTTTGGTCCAGACAATATGTTTTCATGCTGTGAATAGATGCAATTCCTTAAACTAGCTTGGCAACACACAGGCTGAGATGGGAATGTTTTCCCCCCAATCCTTTTCTTTTTTGTTTTTCTCAGGCTCCTGGGGAGTGTGGAGGAGTAGAAGGGAGAAGTCAGAGACTGGGAAAGATTTTCCTTTTATTTTCTTGTATTTTCCAGGTAATTATTGGGCTTATCATTTATGATTGTCACACAGAGGCCGCTTCTAACTTGGTGCAGAGAACACACCACTTAGGGAATTACACCACTTAATGAATTCTCTGAGGCCTCCTTTCCCCCTGGCCTTTCTTGACTAGGCTGATGGTGTTTCCTGAGACAGCCATCACTTGAAAGGTGACAATCTTTTCACTTCCTCCCAGAAACCCGGGTCTTGCCGTGTCAACATTATGGTAAGCAATCACATGGTGGAGAGATTCTGGGCCTTTTTTGTCAGGTAAATGTTCCAGGGCCAGGACTGAGGAGAACTGAGAGGGACTGTGTCTTTTGAGCTAGACTGGAGACATCTCTGAGCAGAAGAGGAAAAAACTATCACAGGTAGCAACCTCCGGAGGACAGAGAAAAGGGGGTGGTATGTCTGGAGTGTGTGAAATATCCCCTGCCTTAAACAGGTCTCACACACAGATGGAGGGACCCTAAATACGGGCTGAGGATCTACCGTCCATAGTCAGTGAGACTTTGCTGTGATTTTAAGAAGCAGTGTGAAAGCCATATCACCAGGAAGCAGGGGAAAAAGCAGGAAAGAATCACATCAACCTTTTCTTTAGAATTCATCATGTCTCATTATAAAGTGCCACAGATTTGAGAAGGGACCTGGGTATGACGAGAATGGGACATATGACGGGCACTTCTCTTGCTAAAAGGACAGTGGCAATGATCGCTAGTCTACACTTTCTAGACAGTTAAAACTGTCACTCAAAAATAGGGATCTGCCTAAATATCACTTTATTTTCAAATAACTCACATTTGGTTAGACACCACCTTCCTGGACTGGTAGAAGCTTTAACCACAGTCTTTCAGGGGCCACCTCCATCACTCTCCCTCCCTAAGATTGTGTGAAACTTTAGCAGGTCATAGGACTGAGGAAAGATTTTTGCTTAAGTTGGAGGTGAGCACTTTGGTTCGTGGATATTAACCCACAATTGTCACTAGTGAAATGTCACTTGCCCCTGTCTGTGTGGCCACTCTCTGTAATTTCCTGATTTCATCTGGGAGTGTGAGGAGTCTCTGCTGTTACTTTGCAAACAAGGAAACAAGGACAAGGGAGACCTTTCTGCTCTAGTCACAGCCATTCTCCCTGCGATATTTCTTTGTCCCTGTAGACTGTTCCACTCAGAATCTAATCACACCCTAGTTTGGACTTCTTTCCTCTTTCTCAACTGACTATATCTCTTTCTCCTCATGACTCTTTCAACCAGAAAGATCCCTTCCCAAGCCATAAGGTCAGGATGCGCTGGAGTGGGATTCTCTCTTCCCAATTTCAGTGGTTCTTCCTGCCTTCTCTGAACACAGAGACCTTTGAATGGGAAAGAAAAAGGAAGGGAGAATACAAAGAGACCTGAAGAAACTCCAAAATTCAGGAAAAAAAATACAGTTTCACCACTTAGGTTTCCATTTATATTTTTTGAGGTTGTTAAGTACGAACTGGCCTCTAGCCAAGGGGAATGAGTGTAAAGAAACATTCAACCAGGTCTTAGTGGCTATGCTGCATTCACCAAGCAGGGATGTCTCTTTCCATTTCATAGGAGGTGACTTATGAGCTAGCCGCAGCCTTGCAAAGGATACAACCACATTATCACGAATTCCGAAGGCTGAGAGAACATTTACATTCCTGGCAGCTTTGTCAACACATACTGGACACTCTTGGTCTTTGATCCATTCTCTCCTCTCACTGAGCACAGGTGTCATGTATAAAATAATGTGATTTTATACCTAGCTTAGTTCTGGCCTGGAATAGTGACTTTAGAAGAACTCCCATCTGTGGAAAAGTGTTTCAGTGTTTCAGGAAAAGAGAAGGTCATGAGGGAAGGCAAAGACCACTTTGGCTGTTAAGAAATGCTTTTTTAGCCAGTGAAACAGCAAACTCTAACCTGGGCTTGGAAAAGGAATGTTCTCAAAAAATGACAATGACAGCTCCAACTTTAATTCACTCCTCTGACTCTGACAGTAAAGTGACAAATGAAATCAGTGACCGTCTTGGAATAGCTATTGCTTTGCTGGTTAAAGAATGTGGCCCTATACACCAACAGAAACGTATATCATTGCAGAAAGGGATTTTTTCTTTATCAATTATTCAGTTGTGTGCTGACCTTTGTATTCACATATGAAACACTTGATCTAATGACTCTAGCAAATAAATGCAAATGCCTCTGAAAACTAGACAGGGAACACAGCACATGGTGGCTACATATATACAGTGGGGAGAGGCAGGGACAGGGGAATCGGGAGTGTAATTACTTTATTTGGTAAATGGGTAAGTAAGGGCTCTGAGAGTTTATGTGACTTGTCTTGGTTGACAGTCTTAAAGGAGGACTAGAAGGCTCGGCGCCTGTGACTCAAGTGGCTAAGGCACCAGCCACATACACCTAAGGTGGCGGATTTGAATCCCCAGCCCGGGCCCGCCAAACAACAATGATGGCTGCAACCAAAAAATGGCCGGGCATTGTGGTGGGCGCCTGTAGTCTCAGCCACTTGGGAGGCTGAGACAGGAGACTCGCTTGAGCCCAGGAGTTGTAGGTTGCTACGAGCTGTGATGTCATGGCACTCTACCCAGGGGGATAGCTTGAGGCTTTGTCTCCAAAAAAAAAAAAAAAAAAGGAGGACTAGAGTAATGAGTTAATCCCAAAGTAAACTTGCTCCCAACAAAAGCATCATGTTACTCTATTCTACTGCCTGTCTGAAAGAACTTATCATTTTATTGAAGAATGAAGAGATATACACATGAAAAGGTGGGCCATCTGGGTGGCTTGCAGTTAGCATGGACAAGAATGCTAACTCTGGAAGGATAAAAATCAAGATTTCTCCATATATTTTACCATGTAGAAATGCACTTTTTGCCCAATTTTTTAAAGGGAAAATAAGGTAGTGCTAATTCTGTATCAATGTTAATGTTTTTTATTCTTTTATTTATGTTTATGCATTAAAAGTATAAGTGAGTACCTAAATATACACGAATAAAAACTTGAATTGAAAATTAAAACAAAATTTTTTTTTCCTGAAAGTGTAGGACAAAAATGTGGATGTACATTATACACAGAAGCTCATTATAACCAGCAAAATGCAGTACTTTTTCAAAGAGCGGGAAGTGGTCAGGAGCATACCTGCAATTTGTGCAAAGAAACCATGAAGTGGCCAGAGATTTAGGTACCATCACTGAAAGCTCTCATTTGGGAGAGGAAGGAGGTAAGCTGGATAAAGCACGGCACAGGGACAGAAAGGGGAAAGAAAAATGGGCAATCTTTACTGGAAGATATACTTAAGAAATGTTATTTCTAATCCATGCATAAAGCTATAATTTGGTTCATCACTTCTAGCTTTAAAACTATGAGTCTGTGATTCTACTCAATAATGTTTCAATAGGTAAACTGTCCATAACTGTGTTAAGCCAAGGAGGTCTTTTCTGTCCAATATGGATACTTAATTCTAGCTAATGTGAGGAGAAGAGAGGAAAATAGAGGGAAATCTAAGGGAACCTGATTTTGAAAAGCATTTGCCACTGTTTTACAGAATCTTATGGAAGAAATTAATTCAAATTGGCTTGGATATGAGCCTTGTCATATGCGTCAAAGACTCTCAGAAGAGTCCAAACCAATAATGATAAACAAGACTGTGTCTTGCTGGGAGGAGGTGGTTATTACCGTGCCAAAGGCTACATTTTCAAAACAGCAGTAATCAGTTAATTGCTCTAGTGTGTACCACACCGTGGGGAACCCTTTCAGGGTTAGTTAGACTGCACAAGATTTCACAACTTGGAGGTTTAAAAGACAAGAAGTGAAGTTTTTATATGGGGGGTTGTTTAGGCTTTAGTAATAACTCTCTAGCTTCGAAAATAGCCACCAGCCCAGGAAACATACCAGGGAGTGGCTTTGACCATGATTACCTGAGACCACAGAATATAGAGCTCTCCTCACAATTGGATTAGTTTAGATTTAATGCTCTCGCCCCAGGCAAGGTAGAGTAGTAAGAGTTGAGTTGCTGCGAATTCCTTCAGTTTCTGTGCCTTTTCCTTCCCACTGCAACAGTTTTATCCGTTGAGAGTCAATAGCACACAGGCAATTTTTCTACTAATTTATTTCTTTCATAATATCCCTATAAGGTAGGTATTATTATTACTACCACTTTACAAATAAGCATAGTAAGAATAAACTTGTCGGAAATCCCATAGCTATTAAGTGGTGACAGAAACAGGATTCAAACCCAATAAGAATGAGTCTAGAATTCCAGCACCCAACTTCTGTAAGATACTATTATTGTCAAAACAACTCACTTGACCTCCCCTGTATATGTAATGGCTTTCTTCCATCCAGTATTAAATATACATATACTAAAAGGAACAGACATCACTTGATGCACCTACCTCTATAATAACCTAGAGTAAGTGCCACCGCTCCCCATATTGGCATTTCAAATAGAGAATTAGACTCTTAAATAAGTGAAGTTCTTTTACTACTGAAACTTGAAGAATCACCAGCAATTTGTATGGGAGGGGTGGGGGGAGTCAGATAATGCTATTTTGTGACAGCAAAGCATTTGTAGTCAGCCCACACCAGGGGCAGCATGCTGTGGTGTGCCGCGTGAATGGCACCTGTGGCGTGGCCGTGCACAGCGGGGCAGGTCTATTCACCATCACTTTGGAATCAAGACACAGAAGCAGCACTGACCTAGCCCAGGAATTACGATCCTAAGACAACTGTCACCCACACTTCTACAGCTACATGCCCCATGGGACGTGACAAAAACCACATTGAAAATCTTTTGAATGTGTCTTGAATGAGAGTGCAATCTTAGACACAAGTGAAATTATATATTTTTTTTCTCCCATGTGGACTGAGATTTTTTTTCAAATTCACTTTTTAAGCTAATATACTGCAAAAGTGTCCATTTTTTTGTGATGTAGAGTTCTCTGGTGGCCACCACCATAATCACGATACATAACAGTTTCAGCAACCTCAAAAATCTCCCTTGTCCTGTCTCTAATGCTGTTGTCTGTTGCTCCAGCTCCACTTTTTCCAGAGGGTCATATGAATGGAAAAATACAATATGTGTCTTCTGGAAACCGGCTTCTTTCACTCAGCATAATTCCTTTGAGACACACTGATGTTGTTGCATGTACTTTATTTCTTCCTACAAGTATTAGGAGTATTACTATTCAACTGTAGGGATACACCACACTCTGTTTATCCATACATTTGCTGAAAATATTTGGATTGCTTCTAGTTTGGAGCACTTATGAGTGACATTGCTATAAATATTCATCTATAAGTTTCCATATGAGTACGTTTTTACACAAGGTAAATACTTAGGATTGAAGTCACAGTGGCGTATACTGAGTGTATGTTTGACTTTATAAGAAACTGACAGTTTTATAGAACCATTGCACCGTTTGAATTCCTCAGGAATATAGGAGAGTTCTAGGTGTCTCACACCTTAGCCAGCTGTTGTTATTATTTGTTGCTTTTGTTTTTAACCATCATACTAGATGCATAACAGTGTCTCACCAGAGTTTTAATGTTCATTTCTCCTGTGACTAATGCTATTGAGCATATTTTCATGTCCTTACTTGTCTTTAGGGCATCCTCTTTGGAAGCATCTATTCAAGTATTATTTCCCATTTTAATTTTTTTAATATTAAGATCTGATAATTATGTGTTTGTTACTAATTTTATATATTTCTCTCCAGTATAACATAACACAAAATTTAAGGCTTTATGTGAATAAGTTTTTAAAATATATTAAGGAAACATGACATGCAGATGTATGCTTGCTCCCTGCCTGCAACTTGTCTTTTCATTCTTCTAACAATGAATTTCACAGAGAAATTTTTTTAATTTTGACAAAGTGCAGTTTATACATATTTTTGATTGTAGACTCTGTGGTATACCTGAGAACTCATTGCCTATCCCAAGGGCATAAATACTTTCTCCTGTATTTTCTTCTAGAAGTTTTATATTTTATGTTTTATATTTAGATCCATGATTTATATATGGTTTAGACTGAGTCAAGCTTGTCTGTCCATATATTTAGTAATTTACATACAGAGATCCAGTTTTCTCAAGCTATTTTTTGAGAAGGTAATCTTTTCTTCATTGAATTGCCTTTCATCTTTGTTCAAACCAATTTGCCAAATTGATGGTAATCTATTCCTAGACTCTACTCTGTTTCATTGATTTATGTGACTTTATCACACTGTTTTGATTACTGTAACTTTATAATAATTATTAAAATCAAGCCATGTGAAGCCACCATATTTGTTCCTTTTCCAAAATTTGTGTTGGCTGCTCAAGTTTTTCTCTTTCCACAAACATTTTGGAAACAGTTTCTCTGCATCTAAAAAAGTCCCCTCCACCCTGGGATTTTATAGGTAATGGCATAACTTCTATAGTTCAATTTTAAGAGAATTAATTTCTAAAGAGTGTCAAGTTTCCCAATCCCTTAACATAATAGGGCTTCTTTGATGTCTTTAGTCAGTGTTTACTGTTTTCAGCATACAAATCCTACACCTGGTGTTTTAGATTTACACCCAAGCATTTTATTCCTTTAAATTTATTGTAAATGGCATTATTTTCTAAGTTGGGTTTCCAATTTGTTTTTAGTACATCCCATAACATTTTACATGTAGAGAATAGTATAGTTTGTGAAAGACAAGATTTTTTGTTTGTTTGTTTTTGTTTTCCCTTTGCAGTCTGTAGGTCTTATAGATTTGTTTTTCTTGCCTTATTGCATGAACTGGAAAATTCAGTATGATGTACAGGAGTGGTAAGAATGGACATCCTTGAGAGAGTTCTGATCTTTGAGAGAAAACATTAAGTTTTATCATTAGAAATGTCAGCTGTAGTTTGTTAGTCAATGCTCTGTATCATGTTGAGGAATGGCTCTGTAATTTTTAATGTGCTGTGTGGCTTTTCATCACTGACGTGTGTAGAGTTTTGTCAGATGCTTTTCTGTATTGCTTCTTGTGCTCATGTGATTTTTCTTCTTTAGCCTGTTAATATAGCAGATTGCACTGCTTAATTTTTAAGGTTTTCAACTAGACCTGCATTTTCAGGATAAATTATACTTATACCATTCTTTTCATGTACTCTAGATTGATTTATTAATATCTCATTTAAGTTTTTGTGTCAATACTTATGAGAGCAATTAGTCTGTAGTTTAGTTGCTTGTTTTGATAGGTTCTTTGTGGGGCAAGTACTGTTTGCATCTGATATTGGTTTGGGGATCATCTCATGAAATGATTTGGGAAGTGATTCTTCCTCTATTTTTTGAAAGAAATTATATAGACTTGCTATTAATTCCTCTTTAAATGTTTGCTAGTATTCACTAATGAAATGATCTAGGTCTGGCAATTTCCTTCTTTCAAAGGCTTTTAATACTAAATTGAATTCTTGAATAGACATAGGACTATTCATGTTATCCATTTTCTTCTTGGGTAAATTTTGGTAATATGACTTTCAAATAATTGCATTCTTCATTTAAGTTGTCATATTTATTGGCATAGAGCTATTTGCAATTTGGGGGGATTAATATGAGGGTCCACACAACTAAGTTGCACTATTTCCATTTGTAAGGTAAAGTCCTAAGTCTAAGTTATAGTTGAATCCCTAACCCAGGATTTGTGCCATATCCCAGACATTGTACCAGATAGGTGGGAACTCACTGAGTTCCCTTCCTCTCTTCCACTTCTTGAATCGAATTGTGTTTTTCTCTCATGGGCCTGTAACTATTAATTTTTTTATCATTCTGTTTATGCATTTGGTAGCAATATTTCCACTTTAGTTCTTGAAATTAATAATTTATGTATTTTCACTTTTTTAATTTTTAGTGAGCCTAAATCCATATCAATTTAATTGATCTTCTTTAAAAAATTAGCCTTTTTGATTTTGATTTCATAGATTTCTGCTCTTTATTATTTTTTTCCTTCTAGTTGCTTAGGTTTACTTATGAGTTGCTCTTTTAATTTTTCTCAGTTTTTCAGGGGTATAAGATTCAATTATTAATTTGAAACATTTCTTCTATTCTAATGTGAGGATCTAAATCTATATTTTTTCTTCTAAACATTGTTTTGTTCAATACATCAAGTTGATACCTTGATACCTTGTATTTTCATTTTCAATCAGTTCAAAATGTTTTCTAATTTTTTCTAATTTTTCATGGAACTTTTTCCCAATATGGATTAGTTAGAAGTATTTTGTTTAAAAAAAAGAGGTATTTTGTTTAGTTTCCAAGTATTTGAAATTTTCTAATTTTCTTTATCGATGTCCACTTTAATTCTTTTATAATCAGATAACATACTCTATGATTTCAATTATTTTATGAAACCAGGATATTGTCTATTTTGAGGACTGTTCTAAGGGCACTTGAGAAGAATATGCATTGTGCTGTTTAGGGGTAAAGTGTTCTGTAAATGTCAATTGGATCTCATCTTTTAATAGTATCATTTGGTTCTTCTATGTCTTACTGATTTTTATCTACTAGTTTTGACAATTGTTGAGAGAGGCTACTAAAGTCTTGAAATACAATTGTGAATTATTCTCATTATACTTTCAGTTATAGACAGTTATTCTTCATGCATTTGAAATTCCACTATTTAGCACTTACACATTTGGATGACTGAAATGTTTTAGTAGTTTATGCAATATCCCTCTTTATTCCTGCTTTTTTTTTTTGCTTTGAAGTCTTCTCTGTCTTATGTTAATATTATTTTGGTTACTCAGTTCTTTTTTTTTATTCCTCATATTCTTCATATATGATATGGGGATTTAGTAAGTAATATATATTTGGCCTTTGACCTTGTTTCCTGACATAGAACTCCCCAAATCCCTTGGCATTCCCTTGGTCATAGAAGCCTCTTTTGTTCTAATGTGAAGTGTCTTGGTGGACTACTTAACACCCTCAGGATTTCCAGAAAATTAATCTTATGTTTAGAGAGTTAAACTATAAGCCCATCCCCTGACCTCTGGGGGAAAGAGAAATGCTAAAGCATTCTTTGGTCACCAATAGCTAATTATGTAATCGATTACTCCTATGGAATGAAACCTCCATGAAAACACGAAAGGTCAAAGTTCAGAGAGGTTCAGGATTATTGACCTTGGGGAGGTACCTGGAGCAAGATGTGCTGTGAGATGGCATGAAAGCTTTACATCCCTTCCCATGTTCCTTGCCTTATACATTGCTTTCATCTGGCTGTTCATCTGTGTCCTTTGTAATATCCTTTATAACAAACAGTAAATATGTTTCCCTGACTACAGTGAGCTGTCCCAGCAAATTAATCAAATTATTCAAATTAACTAAAACCAAGGAGGGAGTCATGGGAACTCTGATTTTCGGTCAGAAGTATAGGTGACTACTTATTACTTGTGATTGGCATCTAAAGCAGGCAACGGTCTTATGGGACTGAGCACTCAACCTGTGGTAGAAGTAGATAATGTCTCCAGGAACATAGGTAGATAGTGTCAGAACCAAACTGAATTAGAGGACACTGTTATTTTCCCATGGGAGAATTAGTTATTGGTAAGAGAAACATTTGGGCATTTCAGTGACTAAAGGTGAAGTATTCTCTATTGAGAGTAAGAATAGGAAAGATGCTTTATTTTTCTTCCCATCTCAACCACATAGTGTGTACTAATTTCCACATTTCCATTTTAACTTACTTATATCACTTTATTAAAAGGGAGTCCATCATAGACAGAATATACTTGGGTCTTTTCTTAAGTATAGTCTAATGATCTCTGTTTTTTAATTTATGTGTTTGATCATGTGCATCAATGTTTTTATTGATTTCAATTTAGGATGCCATTTTGTTATTTGTTTACTGTTGATTTTTCATTTTTTGTTAATTATTTTTGTTTCCTCGTTCCTGGCTTGCTTCCAATGATTTTAATATTTTTAGTATTCTTTAAAAATAGGTTTATTAAGTTCTTCTGTTTCAGTTTGTACATTTTAATGATGGTTCAAGATTACAATATGTATCCTTAACATTTAAAAGTCTTTTTGTAATTAATGTTTTACCACCCAAATTAAATGCAGTAGACTTACCATTGTCTATATTCCTTTATCCTCCATTCTTCACTTGTATTTCATCCAAATACAGTGAAACTTTCATAGGTAGTTCTTTTTTTCTTCTTCTTTTAATCATTGATTTTAAGGGCCTAAGTAGTAAAGAGTGCTCCAATACATTTACCAAAATAGTTCTCATTTATTCTTTCCTTTCTTCTTTTCCAATGTTCCAAGTCTCTCTCTGAATCATTTCCCCTCAATCTGAAAAGACTTTAACATACTTTTTAGAGCCCATCTGCTGGAAACGGTTCTTTTCTTTCATCTAAAAGTATTTTTATTTCATCTTCATTTATAAATAATAGTTTATCTGAATATAGGAATATAAATTGCTAATTATTTCATATTAACGTATTATAAATATTTTTTTACTTTCTTATGGTATCTATGGGTTCTGCCGAGCAACTCACAGTGATTTGAATCATTGTTTTCTTGTATGAAAGTTTTCTTTTTCTTTGGCTGCCTTTGGGACTTTTCTTTGTTTTTAGTCACCAGAAATTTGATTATGATGTCCACAGGAAAATATTTCTTTAGGATTTGATGAGCATTTTGAATCTGTTTATGTCTTTCATCAAAATTTGGGGAGATGTCTGTCATTATTATTGCGAATGTATTTTATTGCCCGTGGTCTTTTCCCTCTTCATCAGAAACATCTGTAACAAGAATCCTAAACATTTGATATTGTCCAACAAGTTACTGAGGCTCCATTCACATTTTTGTTGTTCTCTCTATTGTATCGACTGTATAATTTTTTACTTATCTATATTCAAGTTCATTGACTCTTTCCACTATTATTCATATTGTGACATTGTGACTTTCCAGGAATACTTTTATTGTATTTTTTAGTTTTAAAATTTCCATTTGATACTTCTTTATATAATCTTTCTTTCAGTCCATGTACAGACTGTCTGCCCTTACTTCCCAGACATGCTGATAGCAGCTGCTTTAAAGTCTAACTATGTCATTGCTGGATTGGTATCTGCCAGTTGTCTTTTCTCTTGTGATTTGAGATTTTCCTCATTCTTTTCGCATGCCATGTAAATATGAGTTGCTTACTAAACATTTTGACAATTGTGTTATTATGATAGTCTGGGTTTTTTTAATCCTAAAATCTGTGTTGTTATTATTTCAATATTTTTTTAGAGAGGGCTTGTTTAACATGCATTTGGCCCTGCTACATTTTGAGCACAAGTTTGGATCTGAACTTGATGGCCTTGGTCTCCTTCTCAGTTTAAGATTGTTAAGCATTTTCATTTTTTTTCTTTTTTTCATTGTTTCAAGTTAATTTAAGACTGGTTTCAATAATTTCAGCATGCTCTGGGACATGTAGACTGTCCCTGTTGTCCGGTTCTTCCTCCTAGAATAATTAGGGTACTGTTCAGACTCAGAGCCTGACAGGGATGTAGTTGGTGTGAAGACTTAATGGGCTGCTCAAAAGGGGAAACTGACCGCCTTCCAGCCACAGGCTCTAAACTGAGTCAAGATAGCATTTAAAAAAAAAAACTATATTGGGGCAATACCTATGGCTCAAGGAGTAGGGCACCAGCCCCATATACCGGGGGTGGCTGGTTCAAACCCAGCCCGGGCCAAAAATTGCAAAAACAACAATAACAAGAACAACAACAAACTATATTGCAAACTATTATTTTCTATGCTCTAACTCTGTCATTAACAGATCTATCAAACTTTGTTGTTAATATGACCCTTGTTATTAGTAAGAGCCTTGGCCAAACTACTGATGTAACTTTCCTGAGGAAGATAACTTCTACACATGTATTTTAGATTTTTATCTTATAATATTTTTCATAACAGGTGTGTTTTTCCACACTGTACATAGAATGAAAGGAATATCACACATCTCTTTATCTTTTGAATTCAATCAGATCCCGCTATGATTCTCCTCATGGATTTTTCCCTTCTCTGGCATTTTATCAGGAAAAAAAAAAGAAAAGAGAAACACAGCAGACAATCCAGGGAAATGTGGGAGAGACCCTTTTTCTAGGCCACGGAAAACATTCCAACCAAGGAAATATTTCCTCTCCCTGCCCTGTTGAGCTGTATTTTGAATCCTTCATTGCAAAAATCATCAAGAATGACTCATTTTCTCTATTTTTCCCCCAGGGATGTTACTACTGCTCAGCTGTTGCAACTGTTCCGGTGGCGAGTGTTTCCGTGTGCTTGAGTGGAATGGAGTGGAAACTAAATTTTTCTGTGGCCCATAATTTAAGAATTTGTATTTAGGAAAAGAAAATCATTTTCATACTTCCTCTCCCTTCAGTGGCGTCCTTTGTTGTAACTAAATCCCTAGATTAGATTTTCCTTAAACTGAACTGAAAACAAAAGAGAAAAAGATGGTTGACACACCATTAAATAAATACACAGGTCTGAAGAATATTGGCACCAGGAAAAATCTGTGCTCGGCATTTAGTGCCATAATCCTGGAAATGCTGAGTGACATGCCCAACCTCAGCCTGACAATGGGCACCACGTGATCGTGCACTTGGGTCATGGGGGAAGATCGCATGGGAAGGGATTACCGCCCTCCCATGAGAGTGAGAGTTATGGTTCTCACAAGACTGGATTAGTTCACCCAGATTGGGTTGATAGAAAGTGAGTCTGGTTTTTTAGACTTGTGTTTTTTCTCCCACTATGTGATTTCCTTGTGCACACTTGCCCACTTTTCTGCTCTATGATGTCCCTAAGGCCTTGGTCAGGGATTACTTTGTGTTAAAGGTGCTTCTGTGTTTGCTGCTTGTGGATCTTGCCTCCCTGGTGGCATGCGCACTCTTGGAAGCTAGCTGTACTTTCTATACAGAACTCACTGAACCTCTATAGCTCACCACATAATAGATATACAATTAGACAGAGGATTTGCTAAATTAGTTTTTCAAATGGTGCTTTAATTTTGGGCACTCACTCTGGGAAATGCCATCAGTACTTCATATAGATCCTTTAAAAGGCAATAGTTTTAATGAAAATGCCAATCAATCTTCATGGTTGTTGAAGGCCGTTGCTAGAATACTTAATAAATTTGAATGATCAATTGCTCTCTTTTAAGAAAATCTTCCCAATAGAAGAAGCACAGTTATTTCAATGAAAGTAATAGACAATGTTCTGCCGTAAGGAACAGAACTAAGAACTCAATTATGGGTTAACCATGAGGTAGTAGGCCAGCTCATTTATAGAACTGGCATGGCACTTCCTACTCCCTGCGCCTCTGTGCGTATCTGTGTTTCTGTCAGTGTATCTCTGTGTCTGTGTCTGCACCTCCATTTGCAACACTTGGCTGTGTTTTGTTTTAATATGAAATAGCTATGTGTTATCGTGTATGTGTAGTATAAAATGTAGTGTATGTGTACTGCTGTAAGATGGCAGGAATGAACTGCAGCAAGGATACAGTCCTAAGAAGAGGTTGCATCTTTATGACTACACTGTACTTCAAGACCTAAGACAGAAAGGAAAGAAAATTAATTTATTAAAAGAACATGCATCTAATACTTTCCTTAAGTAGTCAAATATTGAGGATGGGATAATTACAACAACAACAAAAAAGGGGGAAGACATATTGAATGGGCAACTGAAAAAAAATTTTTGAGAGAACTTCACGAGGACAATTTTTCACCAAATATTTGACAATTGACTCCTTTGATGTTAGCGGTGTACTTTGTACCATTTGCGTTGCTTGGAAGAAACACAAAAAGTTTCTTCTTTCAGAAATGTATGGAATTTGTCTGATATTGATAGAAAGCATAGTATTGAGTGTAAATAGTATGAGAAAAATATAAAAGGAAGTTATTAATAATATTAATTGAGAATATGTTAGCTGCCAGAAAAAAAAAATGACCGTTTAATTTACATACGCATTATAATTGAATTTTACAGCTGAGGAAACTGGAACTCACAGTAATTAGGTAAGTTGCTCAGCTTCACAAAGCTTGACTTTCTTGCCACGCTAGATTGCTTTAGTGTAAGAGCTAAACTCTACAGAAAGGGAAGTGGGAGATACCATATACACTGGTATCTGATTAAAATCCCTTGTTTTCCAAATTGAAAAAAAAAAGCCAAATAAAACATGATGCTCAATTTGAATAATTAAATGTAGTATTTCAGGAATGTTGCTGGACCATTCAAAAGTTTGTTGAAACTGTTTAATTGATTAAAACTTAGGTATATGATTTTTAAATATTATATATACTAAGATGTGTTTATTTAGAATTATTGTAGTTTTCCATTTTCAACTACATAGAACAGTTTTATCCAAACTACTCCTGGTCAACTATTGATTTTAGCGTTAGCAGTCTCACTAGAGCTACAATGGGCACACCTCAATTTTCCACGGCTCACCATATTTATGAATGTTTGAGCGGTAGCACAACAGGGAACATCTGCAACAAGGACCTTATCTAACAAACACAATCATTGTAACCTAATCATTTGTTCCCTCATATTAATCTGAAATCTTAAAAAAGAAAAAAAAATCTCAAATTATTGCAGGCAACATCTTTTCTTTTCCTGAATTACTTGATAGCAATCGTTTATCCCCCCCCCGTCCCCCCCCCCCCCCCGGTGGTGATGCTCTAACACTTGCTGTAACTTTAGTATATACTTCCCATGAAAAAAGCTTTGCTCTTTATCAGGAGTCAGTGAACTATAGCTCACAGACTCTCACCTGCTGCCTGTTTTTGTAAATAAAATTTCACTGCAACACAGTCCCATTTTTTGTTTATGTACCATAAAGGACTGCTTCTGTGCCACAAGAGCAGAATTAAATACTCATGACCCAGGCTATATGTTCCATAAAGCCTAAAATGCGTACTCCCTGGATCTTTACAGAAAAAGTTGGTCAACCCTTGTCTACATGATATAATACGACACACAAAGCCAGAAAATTAATATCCCTATGCAGATGACTACCTACCACTTAATCCTCAGATTACAATCAAGTGTCTACAATTGCCCCAGAAAGGCACTTTATGGGGTCTTTTGCTCCAGTTAGCTGCTGGGTCTCTCTGGTCACATTCAATCTGAAATGGCTCCATGAAATCCTTTTCTTGACTTTCATGACCTTTCACTTTGAACAATTACAAGCAGGCTATTGAGTAGCATGACTATCAATTTGCTGCTTCTTCTGATGTTTCCTTGCAATTAGATTCAGGTGACACATGCTTGCCAGAAGCATCACAACAGACAGGGGCACCTGCTGGACTCCCCCCATCGCATCCATGCACGTGGGCACGTTGGGGGTTTTTCCCATTCCTGATGATGATGATGATGTCACTTTGATGTCTTAATTAAGGTACCGTCCAACAGCCTGCTCTTCTGTGATATTACTTTTCTTCTCTCTGCATTTACTAAGGATTGTGCATTTCTGACAAGGCTTCAAATATATTCTCAGAGATCATGTGTATGTGTGTTTGTGTTTGTCTCCAGGGTTTGGAGTGGTAAAAGGGGTTCAGCTTTTGCTTACTCTATTTTGGCAGGAACGGATGTGCCCTTAACTGAAAATTACTTTATAAGCCAGACCTTCCTTAAGATGAAAGAAATAAGAATTTGCTTGTGGTGGCATTTCAGACACTGAGACAGGTGGTACACAAGAGTCATGAAGACTAAAATATCAAACCACTATGTCATTTACTGAGCCCTCTAAGCTTCTTTAAGTGTATGTTTAATGAACTCTATTCACATGGCACCTGTTATTTGCAGCTGGTGAGACAAATACATGAGAACATGTCTGCACGTCACCATACAGCTCTAAAGAAATTCCTCTCATTGCAGCTGAGTGTTCTGTGGTTTTTGTACCTCTTATAGAACCACTAGTTCTACCACCAGCTCTCACATATAATAGTTTCTCCAAAAACATTTGGAAAAAGAATGAACAAATGAATGAGTAAATGAATAAGCACGTTTTGAGATTGGCTTTACAAGCTAGCATACCACATTTTGCAGAAGTCGGTTTGACTACTTGTTTGCAAACTCTATGTTGTGCACACGTCTGGGGGTTATTGAAAAACTCCTACATAATTAAAAATATTGATTCATAGAAACATAAACCTGGAAGGGACAAATGAAACGGACAAATCAGACCATTTTCATTTGGTCTGTGTCTACTGCACTTTAAAATGGCGTTTTCGATTTCCTTTCTTTGAATTCAACAGGTTGTTTAGCACTCTACAAAATATAAAAGCTATCGAATCAATTGTTTTTTTTTTTTTCAAATCAATCAATTATCTCATACTTTTGTAGACATTCGTAAAGATCTTGGACAGATAGCAAACAAAAACAGACAAATGCTCAGTTACATATCCTGAGATACCCAGGGCCTAACAAGTACACAACTCTCCTTTCTAAGCCCTTTGCTAGGGCTCCCACACAAGAAATTAGTTCTAATTTGTATATATTTCCTGCTGTATCACTCAAAGCTATTTTGAATGTATCCTTCTTATCTAGATGCTACCCTAAATTAAAAACAAAAAAAATTCAGAGGAAACCAGTGCACTGGCCTTTTCCTTTACTTCTGCTGTGTTTCCTCTATCTGGGAGCTAAACTGAAATGAATTCCAAAGGCTTGGAAAGGATTAGGTTAAGATATAATCTTGAAAATACTTAATAAACATAGGGAACTGGAACACATGACATTCAGCCAGGAACCCAGCTGACTCTTACTCAAAGTGGCCCCCTACCAGAAGCCTACAGACTTGCAGAGTATGAATCCACGGACTTGATTACATTATCCCTCTATTTCCCTAGCCACAGGGGCAGAGATTTTGCCGGCATGTCTCAGTGCCAATCCAAACAATGATATGACTTACCACTTACAGCCATGGTGTGCCTTCCTCATCCGAAGGCTTTATGAATAGAAACTCGTTAATCCAGCAGTCATCCCAAGAGGCAGGACAGAGGCGGAACCTGAGCTTGGAAGGTTCTTGGAGACTGCCCGGTGCATAAGCGTGCATTTACTACCTTGTCCATCAGTGCCCGGATGTCAGAGGGCTTTCTGAATAACTACTCTGACTAATGCACCTCTTCTAGTTTCTGCATCCCTGCATATGTCACAGCTTATGCCTATCAGCTCCAAGACAGACCCTAACCTTTGCCTTTAAACAGACATCAATTTGAAAGCCACATTTAGCTTATCTTAAGTTGGTGGCTTTGGGCAACTTACTTAAATGTTTTGAACTTTAGGTTTCTCATCTATAAAAAACTGGTATCTTTTTATTTTCTAGTGTTGTGAAAAGAAAAATGTATAACAACATCAACAAAGAACCCAGCATGGTCAGACTACATGGCTTTCTATTAATTTTTTAAGAAAAAATGTGCTGTAATTGCTTCCAAAGAACTATCACGTCTCTATTATGTTGGTCATATCACTGTCATCAGTATCCTCATGTCTCCTTTATTGAGTGACTTTTTGCCTCCTACACCAGGTGGTGTGCTGTATATGTGTATATGTGTTTGTATTTGTATGTCGCTAACCTTCTTTGCTGTGTGTATGTATAGTTAATAAATCTGAAGGACACCATAAATTATGTGTTTATTCACGTTGAACAATGCTATTCATATTACATCTATGAATAAATATTCTCATTTACAATTGAGGAAACCAAATCTGAGAGGATTAAGAAACATGATCAGTGCCAAAGCACTACTCAATATCTCGGCTGCATTCAAATCAGGCTTTCTAACTCCAGTGTCTACCCTACCTGCTCCCTCTCATACTAAGACACCACCTGCAGTAGAATGTCAACAACGAGGAAAGACTCAGGGTTATAAGCCTCTCAGAACAATTGACATCTTCCATTCATTTCTCATTTCACTTAGGAGCAGGGAGAAGTAGGCATTCATTCTTCAGCCAATGGGCTGGGCAAACTTACACACATAGTTTAATTTCTCCAGGCTCAATTGTTCAATTTCTAAAATGGAAGAGTATAGCAGATTACCATTAAAAACCTTTCCAATTATACAAAACACTTACACTTAATACACGCTTGAAAGAAATACAAATTTTTTTTTTTTTTTGAGACAGAGCCTCAAGCTGTCCCCCTGGGTAGAGTGCCATGGCATCACAGCTCATAGCAACCTCCAACTCCTGGGCTCAAGAAAGTCTCCTGCTTCTGCCTCCCAAGCAACTGGGACCACAGGCGCCCGCCACAACGCCTGGCTATTTTTTGGTTGCAGCCGTCATTGTTGTTCGGTGGGCCCGGGCTGGGGATTCGAACCCACCACCTTAGGTGTACGTGGCTGGCGCCTTAGCCAATTGAGCCACAGGCGCCGAGCCAGAAATGCAAATTAAAACCACTTTGAGATATCATCTAACTTCCGTAAGAGTAGCTTACATAACAAAATCTCAAAACTACAGATGTTGGCATGGATGTGGAGAAAAGGGAACACTTCTGCATTGCTGGTGGGAGTTCAAGCTAATACGTCCCTTTTGGAAAGAAGTATGAAGAATACTGAGGGATCTAAAAGTAGGCCTGCCATTTGATACTGCAATTCCTCTACTAGGTGTATATCCAAAAGACCCAAAATCACTTTATAACAAAGAAATTTGCTCCAGATTGTTCATTGCAGTTAAATTCATAATTTCCAAGTCATGGAAGAAGCCCAAGTGACCATCAACCCATGAATGGATTAATAAATTGTGGTATATATACACCATGGAATATTACGCAGCCTTAAAAAATGGAGACTTTACCTCTTTTTACATTTATATGAATGGAGCTGGAACATATCCTACTTAGTAAAGTATCACAAGAATGGAAGAAAATATTTCTCATGTACTCAGTACCATTATGAAACCAATTTACAATCACTCACACTTTCATATGAAGAATAAATCACAACTATGGCCCAAGATGAAGTGGGGAGGAGGGTGGATGGAAGGAGAAGGGGAAGATCAGATGGAGGGAGGGTGAATGGTGTGATCACATCTATGGTGCATAATGCAAGGGTACGTGTCGGATCTATTAGTATAGAGTATAAATGTCTTAACACAATAATTAAGTAAACAAGATGAGGTCTATATTAACCAGTGTGATGTAAGCCTTCCTAATTCTTTATGAAATCAGCACATTGTACCCCATAAATGCATTAATGTATACATGATTTATGTCTTTATGATTTAATAAAACACATAAAATAAATAAATTAAAATAAATGAATAAAACAAAAAAGAAAAAGTACTAGTAATTGACATGTATAATTTAGGATAATTATTTTTAATCTAATATTTTGTGCAAGAATCTCATGTTTCATTTTTTATTTGTCCATATATGTTTCAAAAATTAACTATGTCAACATATTTCCTGTATATAAAAGTGTTGATATATGAGTATTGACTCTTGTATATAGCCATTTTCCATCAAAATGTTCATTTGAAAGACATGACAGTGCAATAAACTTTTTGAAGATGACAATACCAAGTCTTTGAAAGTTTGAATGAACACATATTTGTGAATATATCATGTTTTCCTTAGGAGTCAATTACTACCATTGTGGGTTGAACAGTTCTCCCTACCACCAAGAAATTCATGTTGACTCAGAACTTCATATATAACCTTGGTTAGAAATAGTCTTTTTACATGAAATTAATTTAGTTAAGAAAAAGTAATGTCTGATTTCTTCTAAGAGAGGAAGGAGAGACAGACACTGAGGGAAAAATACCATTTAATAAAAGTGGCAGAGTTTGAAGATAGGAAGAAACAACCAAGGAAACCAAGAATTCTTATGGCATCCAACAAAAGCTAGAAAGAGGAATGGAAGGATTTTTGTTCCTATAGCCTTTAGAGAAAACATGTCCTGCTGACATCTGGGTTTTAGATTTCTGGCCTCTATAACTGTGAGAAAGTAAATTTTTGTCATTATAAGTCACTTCATTCATATGATTTTTCTATAGCAGCTATAGGAAACTAATACAATTTCCAGAAGGCAAAAGTCTCAGCACCATGTTTTCTGATGTTCTTAGTGTAGACTGGGGTAAGACAATGAAGAAAACACAAGTAGACAGATTGAAAGAATTTATTCTTTTCTTGTACAACCATGTATTAAACTGATTCGCATGACCAATCACATGCACGTTTCTTAAAAGATTGTTAAAACAAGGGAACAAAGTTGGAGGCAAGAAGCCAAAGAGAAGACTTCTTAGCAACCCATGAAGATGATGGCAAATGGATCCAGGTCGGCGCTTGTGGCGCAAAGGAGTAGGGCGCTGGCCCCATATGCCGGAAGTGGCAGGTTCAAACCCAGCCCCGGCCAAAAACTGCAAAACCAAACAAAAAAAAGGATCCAAATGGAGGGTAGTAGAGATGGTGAAAAGGTTACTACAGTTACAATATGCTTATGCTGGTGTTAAGCCATGGGGCTGAGAGAACCTCAAAAATATAAGATAGGGTTTAAGAGAAAAGGATGGTTGAAATCAAGATTTGAGGGGATGAGGTGAGATGGAAAAAATGATCGTTTGTAGAACAGAGGCAAAAACAAAAGAAATGTCAAACTTTTTAATTCTATTTGATCATGATAAGAACATTTACCCTGTAATCTACCTTCTTAACAAATTTCTAGTGTGCAATATACAAGTAGTATGGTTAACTAGAGGGACAATGCTGCACAGTAGAGCTCTAGAAAGTATTCTTCTTGCATAATTGAAAGAAGATAATAATGAGCAATTTCTCATATTCCCCTCCACTCAGGCCTTGCTAACTATTCTCTCTGATTCTCTGAGGATGGCTATTTTAAATACTTCCTCTAAGTGCATACAGGTACTGTTCATATTTCTGTGATTGGCTTATTTCACTTATCCTGATATCTTTAAGAATGAGCCACGTTGTTACATATTGCAAAGTTTTCTTCTCTTTTAAAGGTGAGTAGTAATATTCTACTCTCAAGAGAGAAAAAGGGGCTTGGCCCCCATAACTCAGTGGTTAGAGCGCTGGCCCCATATACCAGGACTGGCAGGTTCGAACCAGCCATGACCTGCTAAACAACACTGACAACTACGACAAATAAATAACCAGGCTTTGTGGTACTCACCTGTAGTCCCAGCTTCTTGGGAGGCTGAGGCAAGAGAATCACTTAAGCCCAAGAGTTTAAGGTTGCTGTGAGTTGTGAATCCATGGTACTGTACTGCGGGTGACAGAGTGAGACTGTCTCAAAATAAATAAATAAAGAAAGAAAGAAATGAGAAGAAGGATGACTGTATGCTTGCACAGTAGTTCCTGAAGGTGTTTGGGCACTGTGCATCATCTTTCTCCCAACTCCTAAAGGATGGATACCATGTCCTAGTCATCATCTCATGACTCATACTTGGCACAATCAAAGAACTCAAAAAGTGATGGCTGCAAGATTAACTTATGGTAGAACCTGTGTAAGTTAACACCCAAGGGACTGTAACAAACTGGTCAAAATATAGAGGCAGTCAACAAAGAACTAGGTCTGCAGTACTGATATGTACATGTGGTGCATGTCCAGTTTGTGAAAATTAGGCCAACTTAGGGAGGTAGCCAGTATAGGGAGATGGTCAACTCTGGAGTTTCTAATGTATTAGAATATTATGTATTTCTGAATGATTTTTATAGGAGCTTCTGTTTCAAGTAAGTAATGACATGCAGGTGTGTGAACACTAATGATGCAACTAGAAATAGACAAGAATAATGTACTTACACATACAACTACTGATTCTACATTTTGGAAAAGAACAGTATAATGATACATAAGTGACCCCAAGTAAACACAAGCAGAAAGAGGAAGTGTGGCAGTCTATGACCCAAGGCACAGGGATTACACTGTCAGCATGAGCTTTCATGGAAGAAACAGGGGTTGAAAGCCACTTTCTCTATAAGTAGGATGTTTATGTATTATTCACAGTAGCAAATAATTGCAAAATGTCAACATTTCATTTTCCTCTTAAGAGCTTTTTTTGATTAGTGACCTAATTAACCATTAAGAAGAAAAGGTTTTTTAAGTGTAAATATGAAAAGAAAGAGTGTTTCCTAGCAGCAATTTGTGATCTTAAAATGTCACAAGTAGGCACAACGTGGAGGTGTACCAAACAGCATTTTTCAAAATATGACTTGGTGTCAGGAACGTGTGATGTGGATTTTTTTTTCCTTTATTCTGAAACAAGCAATGCAAATATAGGTATGGTGGCCCAAGAGATTTTCTTTCCTTTTTGAAAACCCTTCAACATTTTGTCTGACAGCCCAAGGAAGGTTGTTTTTAATCTGTTTAATTTGAAGCGGTATTTTCCACAGATAATGACAGATTTCTTTTTCATTTCCTGAGCGTATATATGGAAAAAATGCAGAACTATCCCAATACACACTCTATTTGCATATATATATATGCAACAAAACACAACATATAAACATGCAATGCACACATACAACACAGGCAAATACACAGACACAGGCAGGCAGGCATGCAGCACACGCTAATATGCAACCCACACAACCACACATGACACATTCAATCACACAACACACATGCACGCATTTATATGTGGTCACATACATATCTTATGTATGGTTATAGCACCTAGCACTTCCATGCATACGATCAAATGTCATGTTTACATATGAATTTTAAAGGCAGCTCTTTAAGTCCTGACTCCACATGTCAAGGTGTGACATATCCTGGGAGATCTCAGCTGGAAACATTTCTGAAACAGTCTTTCTCTCAGTTGACAGTAACCTGACCTTTTATTCAGGCTGCCCACAGGGACCAGGGATAAGCAAGAGGCATAAAATGGGGAAACACAAACAAACAGTCTATAACCAGGTAGATTTCTTTTAAAAAGTCCAAGTCAGTTTTAAATCTATTCTACTTGGCTTCAGTTCCATATTGAAATAATACAGTTCTATTATCAGAAACAAAGATGTCGTAAGAACCTGCCCCTCTTTTTAAGATGATCAAAATCAGAGTCTAGACACTATATTATTCAAATCAACTTAGATTAAGTTACTTTACACTACTGTATTACAGCATGAAATTCATAAAATCTTAGTCATTATTTAAATCTCATCTTAAAGTATCTTTTTTTTAAAATTTGTTTTTTATTAGATCATAATTGTGTACATTAATTCTCTCATAGGATACAGTGTGTTGCTTCTATATGCAGTTTGGAAAACTCTCATCCAAGTGGCTAACATAGCCATCAGGTGTTTCTCATAATTGTT